>JBBDGP010000114.1:0-200167 GCA_037952835.1 Lithobates septentrionalis | reverse complement strand
AAAATTACTTAGAACCCCAAACATTATACATTTTTTTTCTAACTACCTAGAGAATAAAATGGCGGTCGTTGCAATACTTTCTGTCACACTGTATTGCGCACAAGCGCACTTTTTTTTGAAAAAAATACACTTTTTTCAATTAAAAAATAAGACAACAGTAAAGTTAGCCAATTTTTGTTTTATATTGCGAAAGGTAATGTAAATTGATACCTAACACGTTTCAAAATTGCGCCCGCTCGTGGAATGGCGACAAACTTTTACCTTAAAAATCTCCATGGGCGACGTTAAAAAATTCTACAGGTTGCATGTTTTGAGTTACAGAGGAGGTCTAGGGCTAGAATTATTGCTTTCGCTCTAACGATCGTGGCGATACCTCACATGTGTGGTTTGAACACCGTTTTCATATGCGGGCGCTACTCACTTATGCGTTCGCTCCTGCACGCGAGCTCGTCGGGACGGGGGGCATTTAAAAAAAAAAATGTTCTTATTTATTTTACCTTTTAATTTTTACACTGCTTTTTAAAAAAAAAATGTCACTTTTATTCCTATTACAAGGAATTTTTTTATTTTCTTATTTATTTTACCTTTTAATTTTTACATTGTTTCTAAACAAAATAAATAAATGTCACTTTTATTCCTATTACAAGCATGACAGGACCTCTTAAATATGAGATCTGGGGGTCAAAAAGACCTCAGATCTCATATTTACACTAAAATGCAATAGAAAAAAAAAAAATTGTCATTTAAAAAATAATTGAAAAAACGCTTTAAGAGCTACGGGCGGAAGTGACGTTTTGGCGTCGCTTCCGCCCTGCAATGTTATGGAGACGGGTGGGGGGCCATCTTCCTCTCACTCGTCTCCATGCCCAGCAAGGGTGAAGATCCGGAGCCGTCGGCAGAGGCGGAGGGCACCGGAGCACGGCGAGGAGGGGTGGGGGGCCCTCTCCCGCCACCGATAAAAGTGATCTTGCGGCGAATCCGCCGCAGAGACCACTTTTATCTGAAACCGGACCGCTTACTGAAGAAGAGGATACGGGGTGATGGTAGCTAGCTGCTGCCATAACAACGATACTCCTCTTCAAAGTTACCGACATATAACGACGGTTGGGCGGTGCGGAAGTGGTTAAAGGCCCCTTTAAAAATCAATGCTCCCCCTCACTGCTGGGTCCAAGGACCGCAACCAATGGGGGGGGGGGGGGGGCGCTGCATATGGCCTGGGGCTGTAGGTTGGGCATTAGGGACTTTAGACTGAATACCAAATTAAATGTAGAGGATTTTTTTTTTTGCCTTAAACTGTTCTTTGATAACATAAAAAAAAGAAATATTTTCCTATTGTCAGGTCCTCAATGTATCGTTTTCCTTTGAGCTCATGCAAGATGGCGGTCTGGAGAAACCAAAGCCAAGGCCAGAAGGTCGGTTATGTTATTGTTGTTGCCGTCGCTGCGCTAATGTTTCTTTTGAATTGAATTCTGACCTCCTGGCTTTTGTGTTCTACCTACAGATATTGTCAACTGCGACTTGAAATCCACTCTCCGCGTCTTGTACAATCTCTTCACCAAGTATCGAAGTCTGGAGTAAAAAAAAAAAAAAAAAAGCACTCGACCTCCGGAATTCACATCTAAAGATAATGATCCATCGATACTTCTTCATTCCTGTTAGCGGTGGTTTACTTACCGCTGGAGAAAAAGAAGAAAAAAAAAAAAGGGAACATTTTTGTATTATTTTTATTTTCTATTGCACAAAGAAACTTGATATTGCGAGTCGTAAAAAAAAAGGCGACTCGCAAGAAAAAAAAAAGCATTTCAAATTAGCGAGGGCTAACGAAGTTACCCCCCCCCCCCCCCCCCCCCCGCTGTATAGGGATCATTTATTAATCTGTATGGTTAGGATGGCGGCAATCGTTCTGGAATCACACTCATTCTGGCTGCTGCTTTTAGTCACAGTCATGAATGTTTTTGATTTACAGGTTTAGCCAAAAACTCAAAGAGGTGTATTTAAAAAAAAAAAATTGCATAAGCTGTCCATCTGTGTAAGTGGGAAAAATACTGCATTATGGCCACTAGATGGAGATGAGAAGCCTACTTATTTCCCAAAATACTCAGCACCATCTAGTGGCCTTAATGCATTATTTTCCCCTAACACTGCTTTTTTTTTTTTTGAATAAATTCATTCGGCAGAAAATATAGCCTGGGAACATTTGATTTGCCCCATGCAGATCACGATTTAATGCCATTTTATTTTTATTTTTTTATAAATACACTCAAAGTGATTTACAGTTTTAGCCTACCACAAACTCAAAGTGGGTATTTATAAAAAAAAATAATTGCATAGCTGACCATCTATTAAAACTGCATGTAAATTCTGTTAATTGAATGTTATCCATTGGATAAAAGAGCAAATGGGGAAAATACTGCATTATTGCCACTAGATGGAGATGAGGAGCCTACCTTTTTCCCAAAATTTTCAGCACCACCTAGTGGCCTTAATTAATTATTCCCCCCCCCTTTTTTTTTTTTTTAATAACATTAATTTGGCAGAAAATATAGCCTGAGGACATTCGATATTTTTTTATAAATACACCTCAAAGTGATTTACAGGGTTAGCCTACCAAAAACTTAAAAGTGTTGTATTTATTAAAAAAATAATTGCATAGCTGTCCATCTATTAAAACTGCAAGTATGGTCTGCAGATCAAATGGTTATCCATTGAAAAAACAGTGTAAGTGGTAAAAAAATACTGCATTCATGGCCACTAGATGGAGATGAGGAGCCTACTTATTTCCCAAAATACTCAGCACCATCTAGTGGCCTTAATGCATTATTTTCCCCTTTTGTGCCTTCTTACTGAAATTTTCACTGTTGATTTATGCAATCCATCATAAAGGTCCGATTATTTTCAAAGGAGGGAGGTTGAAGGTTCTTAAGCTGGCATTCATTTTTTTTATTATTTTATATATATATATATATATATATATATATATATATATATATATATATATATATATATATATATATATATATATATATATATATATATATTCTATGTTTAGTCCAACTGATATGCCTTTTGTCTTTTTTAACTCTACACTAACTAACACTAATTAACAGAATTGGCTGTTAATTTTTTTTATTTTTGAGAAATGAAAAGCAGCTCTCTATAAGTTTGCCTGTTAGTTTGATTATAGGGTTAGCACCTAGTGAAAATGGTCACATAGCTCATTGATTATTATTAAATGTTTTTTTTTACTGTATTTATTCATCAGAGAAGGCATGAATCAATAAAATATTGTGGAAGGTGGAAAATAGTAAAATTTGTCTTCTTTATCTTATTTATGTTTGCCCTGAAAAAGAAGGGAGACCTTTTTTTTTGCATTTTCGCCTAACTCCTTTCTTACTATTTTCCCACCATCCACAATATTTTGTTGATTCATGCCTGATTAATAATACAATATTAATTACATATTTTTGATTAGGAAAAGCCTATGTGTTTTTTTTTGGGGGGGGGGAGGCCTCCCCCCTTCATCAGGGCAAGCATATAAGATAATACGGAAGACAATTTTATTATTTTCCAACCTTCACAATATTTTGTTGATTCATGCCTTTTATGATTAATAACATAGTAGTAATTAAAATGTTTTTTGATTAAGAAGAACCAATGCGTTTTTTTGGGACAAAAAAAAGGACTCCCCCTTTTTCAGGGCAAATGTATAAAAGATGAAAAAGAAAACAATTTACTATTTTCCGCCTTCCACAATATTTTATTGATCCATGCCTTTTCTGATTAATAATACAGTAATAATTTAAAAAAATATTTGATTAATAAAAGCCTATGTGTTTTTGGGGCAAAAAAAAGGCCCCCCCCCTTCTTCAGGGCAAACATATATAAGATAATAAGGAAGACGATTTTACTATTTTCCAAGCTTCACAACATTTTGTTGATTCGTGCCTTTTATAATTAATAACATAGTAATAATTAAATGTTTTTTGATTAAGAAGAGCCAATGGGTTATTTGGGGCAAAAAAAAGGACTCCCCCCTTTTTCAGGGCAAACATATATAAGATAAAGAAGACAATTTTACTATTTTCCACCTTCCACAATATTTTATTGACCCATGCCTTTTCTGATTAATAATACAGTAATAATTAAAAAAAAATTGATTAAGAAAAGCCCATGCATTTTTGGGGCAAAGAAAAAAGCCCCCCCCCCCCCACCCACTTCAGGGCAAATATAGATAAGATGAAAAGAAGACAATTTTACTGTTTCCCACCTTCCACAATGTTTTATTGATTCATGTCTTTTATGATTAATAATATAGTAATAAGAATAGTAATTATAAAAGGCATGAATCAAAAAAAATATTGTGAAAGGTGGAGAGTAGTCAATAAAAATTGTACAGTTTCATCAACTACTTTCCATCACATGTGGTAGTGGTGGGGGGGGGGGGGGGGGGGGGATATGGGCTCTCCATTCCTCAGGGCTAACATATAAGAGATAATAGAGAAAACAGAAAAAAAAACACAAAAAATAATAATAACAGAATTGTTTTTTTTTCTGTCTTCTCTCTTATCTTTTACATGTTGACCTTGAAGAATGGGGAGGCCTTTTCCCCCCTAAAGATGTTGGTGGAAGGTGGAAAACAGTTGATAGAATTGTACAGTTCCACCTTCCACAGCACTTTATTATTTTATGCATTTCTCGATTAATAATATAGTAATAATAATAGTTATCGTAAAAGGCAAGAATCAATAAAATATTGTGAAAGGTGAAAAATAGTCAATAAAATTGTACAGTGTATTAAGTAATTTCCACGTTCCACAATATTTTATTGATTCATGCCTTTAATGATTAATAATATAGTAATAATAATAGTAATCATAAAGGACAGGAATCACTAAAATATTGTAAAAAGATGGAAAATAGTCAAAAAAACTGTACAAATTATGTCATTTTCACCTTCCACAATATTTTATTGCTTCGTGCCTTTAATGATTAATAATATAATAATAATTCTTGTAATCATAAAGGACGGGAATCACTAAAATATTGTAAAAGATGGAAAATAGTCAACAAAACTGTACAATATATGAACTTTTCACTTTCCACAATATTTTATTGCTTCGTGCCTTTAATGATTAATAATATAATAATAATTATAGTAATAATGAAAAGGCAGGAATCAATATCATTTTGTAAAATGTGGAAAATAGTCAAAAGAAATTGGGCAATTTATTAATTGCGTTTACACTTCCACCAACACATTTCAGGGGGGAAACGGCCCCCCTAATCTTCAGGGCTAATATATAAAAGTAGACAGAAAAAAAAAAAATAATAATAATATAATAATAAAAGTAATAAAAGTAGTTTTGCTTTTTCTGTCTTCTCTATTATTTTTCAAATATGAGCCCTGAAGAATGGGGACAACGTCTTTTTTTTTTTTTTAATATGTAAGCCCTGAGGAATAGGGACAACCTTTTCCCCTAAAAAATACTGGATATTCTTAATCAAAAACTTTTTTTTTAATAATTGTCGAGCTGTGTGACCATTCCTACTGGGCGCTCTTATTTCTATGCTCAAAAACACATTATTTGTTGTGTGGCAGCCCAAGACTTATAACAGGTCTCTATATATTGGACCTCCACTTCAAGGTTGTTCACCTTAAAGGAGAACCACCTTTCTGTACAGATAAAAATCTCATGCTTTCATTCCAGTGCTACCTTACATCCACCAGATATCAGACTCAGGGCTATTTCCAACATTCATTTCATAAACGGAACTGACTTTATCTATTAGGAATAGTACATTCTAATTTAATGCTAAAACACAAATTTCGGGTAAAGGAAATGCGTGCGCCTATTGTGTGTGATTATTTTAAGATGGAAAAATAGACACAAGAAATGGTTCTACACACAATCGGAAAAAGGAAAAACAATCCCAGTTTTGCAAAGTTTTTTTTTTTTAATTTGTGATGACTGCTTTTTCAAAATTTGACTTTTTATTTTATTTTATGTTCTACACACAATCGGAAAAAGGAAAAAACAATCACAGTTTTACGAAGTTTTTTTTTCTTTTCTTTAATTCGTGATGACTGCTTTTTCAAAATTGAAATTTTTTTTTATTATTTATTTAAATTTTTATTTTCTGGAACAACTGACTTGAAATCGATTTAGGACAGCTATATCATGTTATCTATATGAATATTTTGTAAATTGGGGGGAGTAGTCTTTTACCGTTTCCAAACCACAAAGAGTCTTTACTTTAAAACTTAAAAGACTTTTTGAAAACTTTAGAACTTTAAAGCCTAAATGTACTTTTTAGGGCGTGCAGCTGATTCCAGATGTTTAAATAGCAACCCCTTTTACTGCAGGGAGGCACATAAATGATATGCGAAGACCTAAAACTGTATAAAATTAAGCATAGCTTCTTTTTTTTTTTTTCTTTTTTTTAATCAAATCATTTTTTTTTTTTTTAATGTTTTTGTTAAATACAAAAAAAAAAAAAAAAAGAAAATGACAACAAACAAAAAGAAAGGGACCTCTGTTCTATCAGCCCTCCCAATCTGTTTTAAGCTGAATATTTATATTGAATTAAAAAGTAGATTAGATGATTATGCATAGCTTACGATCAAACTTAAAGTGCATCTAAAGCCAAAACATTTAGTTTTAGTTTTGGATGGAGTGGTGAGGGGTTAGAACCTCTGCCAGATTTTTATTTCTATCTTTGTCCCCGCTGGGGAGATTCGCCCTCTCTACTTGTCCTGGTGACCAGGACTATAAAAATGAAGGAAAATTCAAATGTTTCAGTTGTCACTAGGACAGGAAGAGGTGATAACAACGTGGGGAATTTCTAGATTTCCACTCACTTCCTGTCATTGTTATAGAACAGGAAGTGATGGGAAAATGTGACACAGAAGGCAAAAAAAAAAAAGCAGCCCAGGGTTTTTAACCTTTTCCTACTCTATCCAAGATGCAAAAAAATATTTGGGCATTAGATACACTTTAATTATAAAATGATGCTTAAAGCTAAACTCCAGGCTTCACAGAAATATTCTTCCTTGAAACTTGGTGTGTTTTGTGTATTTCTACCTGTGTAGTAATTCAGAGTGAGACTTCCTGTATTAAAGACCGCTCCCTGCGGCTCTTTCTCCTTGTGCAGGGTGACTGGTCTTGTCTCCGCCCCCTCCTGCGGTTTTCTGCAGGCAGCCTGTAGTGGGTGGGGTCTGTTGGGCCCCTCCCACAGCTCTGCTCTCTCTCTCTCTCCTTGAGCAGGGTGACCGGTCTTGTCTCCGCCCCTGCAGCAGTTTTTTGCAGGCAGCTTGTTGTAGGTGGGGCCTGCTGGGCCCCTCCCACATTTCTGCTCTTTCTCCTTGTGCAGGCTGGCCGGTCTGGTCTCCGCCCCCTCCTTCAGTTTTCTGCAGGCAGCCTGTAGTCGGTGGGGTCTGTTGGGTCCCTCCCACAGCTCTGCTCTCTCTCTCCTTGTGCAGGGTGACCGGTCTTGTCTCCACCCCCTCCAGCAGTTTTTTGCAGGCAGCTTGTTGTAGGTGGGGCCTGCTGGGCCCCTCCCACATCTCTGCTCTTTCTCCTTGCGCAGGATGACTGGTCTTGTCTCCGCCCCCTCCTGTTGTTCTCTTTAGCGGGTGGAGCTTGCTGCTCTCTGCACAGGTTATGCACAGCACAGTGATGAAGTCACTGCTACTCTTACAAGATAACGTCTTGGCTTGCAAAGGCATTTAGTGCACACAAAGGGGATTTATATCCTTTGTGGCTATTAAAAAAATATATATATTTAAATTAACTGCTTGCAGGACCAGCCGCCGCAGTTTTACTGCGGCAGGTTGGCTCCGCTGCTCGAAATCACTTTATTGTACGTGATCTCGCGAGGTCCGGATAGCAGGCGCGCGTGCGCGCCCGACGCGAGCTCCGTAAGTCCGACCGCGGGGGTACCCGCCATCGTCTAACGGAGAGGAAGAACGGGGAAATGCTGATGTAAGCAAGCATTTCCCCGTTCTGCTTAGTGACAAGACACTGATCACAGCTCCCTGTAATCGGGAGCAGTGATCAGTGATGTGTCACACATAGCCCCCCCCCCCCCCCCCACAGTTAGAACACATCCCTAGGACACACCTGCATCGCCCCCTCCTGGTTATCCCCTTCACTGCCAGTCACATTTACGCAGTAATCAGTGCATTTTTAATCGCACTGATCGCTGTATACATGTTAATGGTCCCAAAATAGCGCCAAAAGTGTCCGATCTATCCGCCATAGTGTCGCAGTCAAGATAAAAATCGCAGATCGCTGCCATTACTAGTAAAAAAAAAAATTATTAATAAAAATGCCATAAAACTATATCCCCTATTTTGTAGACGCTATAACTTTTGCGCAAACCAATCAATAAACGCTTATTGCGATTTTTTTTACCAAATATATGTAGAAGAATACGTATCGGCCTAAACTGAGGAAAAAAAATGTTTTGTTTTTTTTTTTATATTTTTTGGGGATATTTATTATAGCAAAAAAGTAAAAAATATTGCTTTTTTTTTCAAAATTGTCGCTCTTTTTTTTTTTATAGCGCAAAAAATAAAAACCGCAGAGGTGATCAAATACCACCGAAAGAAATCTCTATTTGTGGGGGGGAAAAAGGACGTCAATTTTGTTTGGGAGCCGGGTCGCACGACCGCGCAATTGTCAGTAAAAGCCACGCAGCGCTGAATCGCGAAAAGGTGCTCTGGTCTTTGGTTAGCCAAATCCTCCGGGGCTGAAGTGGTTAAATATTTTTTTGCGTCTGGATTTCAGCTTTAATCTAGCTCTCAGGGTCTAATCTAAATATTTCAGCCCCCTTTTAGTTTCCTTATAGGAATTTTCTGCCGGATTGCAGACAGTTCTTTGCCGCTTGATAAATGAAAACCTGCAGCTGGTTAGCGCTAATAATATAATAGTTTTTTTGCAAAACTCTGCTAATGAATAATGAGTGCAAGCTTATAATTACCCGCTGGGAGAATTAAGACGGAGAAATGTATATATGAAAAAAATCACGCTGCGCGCCATTAATCTGCCTCCGATACACAAACACACATACCGCCCCATCGCAGGCTCTCAAATTATGATCCATAACAACGTTTATTAACCCCCGCAGGGTCTGTCGGATGGGTTAATTACCAGTCATGTTCCCGTGTGTGAAAAGGTGCTATGTTTATCCACGTATCACACGCCACGAATGTACTACAGAGGCCGTTCCGGTAATAATATAGAATGCCTATTGTGATAATTGCCGCATAACCTTGAAAATTAGCTGCTTTCCATCAACCGCCAATGCTTTTTTATTTTTTTTATTTCCTGCATCCTTTTATGAGTTTTTTTTTTCTCTTCTCTTTTTAATTGTGACACTTAAGGCTGAAAATATTTTTATACGCTTTTATTAATCACATGTATTTATTTATTTTTTTAATAGTCTTAATTGCATGTAAAGAACCACAAATAAGCAGACATTTGACAAAATTATTTTTTTCCCTGTCTCATATATATGTCGGAATTATTCACTTAAGTGTTTTTTTATTTTATTCCGTATATATTCCATTTTTTATAAAGCTAAATTGTATTTTATGAGCTAAAGATGTATTAATAACAGGTTTAAAGGGAGACACAACTGTAAAGAAAAATATATATTTCATTTTCTTTTTTTATCTTGGCCGTAGGCAAGCCAATGTTTCGGAAGCAATGCCACGCACTCATGCATCAAATAAAGTTGCAGATGGCAACGACAGTCAGGTGACCATGCGCATTATATTCCAACCCACCGTTTCTTAACCTCTTAAACATGGAGGAACCCTTGAAATAACTTTCCCGGTCTCAGGGAACCCCCCGCTAAAATGTACTATATTTACAACTCATGACACATACTGTGATGGTCAGTGGGAAGGATGCTCCTTACGCACTCATGCATTAAATAAAGTTGCAGATGGCAACGACAGTCAGGTGACCATGCGTGTTATATTCCAACCCAGCGTTTCTCAACCTTTTAAACATGGAGGAACCCCCCCCCCCCCCCCCCCCCTGCTAAAATGTACTATATTTACAACTCATGATACATACTGTGATGATCAGTGGGAAGAATGCTCCTTACGCTTATTGGGAAGAATTACCCCCCTTACAGATAGCTAAAAAGATCATTGGTGTCAGTAGGAACTTATCTGAGAGGCAGAAATTGCTCATTTCTCAATGAACCCCTAGCAACCTCTGGAGGAACCCTAGGGTTCCATGGATCCCTGGTTGAGAAACCTTGGTCTGGACCAAATTTTCTCAGCCCGTTTACCCCAGAGGAACCCACTGGTGGTCAGCGGGAAGAATGCCCTTTACATTGATGGTCAGAAGGCCACCCTAGAGTTAAAAAGGCCACCCAAGAGTTAAAAAAAATGGTGTCATGATACCGGCTCTGCCAAGTGGTTTTGGACCAAGGCATCATCAGATGAGAGGTCAATCAGCCACAGCTCAAGGAACCCCTAGAAAATTCTGGAGGAACCCTACGGTTCTATGGAATCCTGGTTGAGAAACCCTGTTCCAACCTGCTGAAAATTGTTCTCTGGCTCAGCAGCTGTGCATAAAAACAGTGGTGTCCTCACATGGGAAAGAAGATATTGCTGTTTTGTTGGACGTCTGTGAAGGTTCTCATTTATCCAGGTCATGTTTATCTAGTAGTAGTACTTAGTCTCAGTGGAGCGGTGCTGTAATGTTGAAAATGTTTCAAAGCTTCTCCAAGCCACTTCTTCACTTCTAATAAGATTCAGAAAGCTACTGCAGCCCTTATATCCACAAAGGTAGCATTGACACATTAGTCAAGGGTTTCTTTACTAGGGTTCCCCCAGAGGTTGCTCGGGGTTCCTTGAGCAATTTTTGCCTCTTAGATAAGTTCCCACTGACACCATTGATCTTTTTAAGTATCTGTAAGGGGGTAATTCTGATAACCACAAGTGAAAGGATCATTCCTCCCACTGACCTTCACAGTAATCTATCACGAGTTGTAGATATAGTCATTTTAGCAGGGGTTCTTTCAAACTGGAAAGTTATTTCAAGGGTTCCTCTGTGTTGAAAAGGTTGAGAACGCCTGATTTAATCCAATAATAATGGAACTTGTCAAGGTAGATGTTGATTGTCCAAGAACAGGATGGAGGTAGAGCCACCCTGTTTTAGTTACATAACTCCAGCCTTGGCGGCAGTCTGTTTATGTGTTAATCTTTAGAGTCATGTGGCTTCGTAGATCTCCCCAAACCAAGGTTGGGATTATGTAACTGTGCCTCAGAGTTGGTGGTCAGGAGTAAAAAAAAAAATAATCTGTGGTAAGTGAGAAGAGATAAAAAGGCTCCATCCTTGTTGATAGTGGAACAGATCTTCTGACACCGAGGTTGGGAATATTTAACTAAGCCCCAAGGTTGATGGTCAGCAATATCTACATTGGGAGGAATAGGCTCCAGTCAGTGGTCTTAGTGGGAGAAATAGTAACCATGAACGGTGTTAGTAGGAGGAATAGTGCCCAATCATTGTTGTTATTGGGAGGAATCGGTCCCCATCGTTGATGTCAAGTGGAAGGAATGGTGTCCCATCATTGCTGTTATTGGAAGGAATAGTGCCCCATTGCTAGTATCATTGGAAGGAATAGGGCCCCATTGTTGGTGTCAGCTGAAAAATAGTGCCCCATTGTTGGTGTCAACTAGGGTGGTTCCACAACTTTCACATCTCCCATCCCGTTCTTGGGCAATCACCATCTGCCTTGACACATTTCATGGTGATTGGATTTAGGTGTCTGTGCTACCTGTGTGGATATAAATGTTGGGGTATCCTCCTGACACCCATTACAACTGAAGAAGTGGCTGGGAGAAGCTACGAAAGACATCAACATTACAGAACAAGTCCAGTTGAATGTGACCAACTATTACTAGATATGTGTTGTTGGACATTTATCCTTATTTGCCTGTGTGTGGCTTGCATGGGTTCGGGCATTGTAGAATTGCACGGCATCACAAAAGCTGGTTGATGCAAGGCATGTATATTAACGTAACTCTGCGTGTAATAGTAATATTAGATTGCTTGTGCACTTCTTCGCTTTACTAAATGTTTGAAGGTATTGTCCTGTTAGGCAGGCCAGTTGAGCAACATATAGCTTGTATAATCAATACATGGGAGATTTTAGTTTGCAGCCCCCATCAACAGTTTTCCAATCTGTTTTTAGCTAAGTGGCCTAAAGACACACTATCCTTTGCCCATTTAGGATAATAGTCCTGATAGCCAAACCCCACCACCAAGGAAAAGTAACCCAACTATGCTCCCTCACCACCTGTCCATTTTTCTGCCTTCTCCACCTCTCCACTCCATGGTGGCAGAGATTACCCAAGTGGATGACGTGACCAACCTCCCACCCAACCATGTTCACTGTTCTTCAGACTTTAAGGGGGGGGGGGGGCAGATGGGGGTCAAAAATTCCCTGGCATCAGTGGTCAAAAGGAATAAACAACCACCATTCCTCAGTGGGGAGCAGGAATAAAAAATGCCCCAGGGTTTGTGGTCAGGAGTAGCAAAAAAATAATCTAGCATCTGTGGCAAGAAGAGGAATAATGCCCCATCCGTGATGATAGTTGAACAAACGGTGCTCCATCTTTGGTGTCAATGGGAGGAATAATTCCCCCTCATTGGTGTCTATGGGAGGAACAGTGCCCCATAGTTGGTGTCAGTGGGAAGAATAGTGCCCCATCGGTGGTGTCAGTGGGAGGAATTGTGTCCCATCATTGATGTCAATGGGAGGAATAATGCCCCTTGATTGGTATCTATGGGAGGAACTGCGTCTCATCCTTAGTGTCATTGAAAGAAATAGTTTCCCTTTGTTGGTGTCAGGGTAAGGAATAGTGCTCTGTCATTGGAAAAAATACTGCCCCGTCAATGGTGTCATTGGATGGAATAGTGCCCTATGGGTGGTAACAGTGGAAGGGAATAGTGCCCTATTGTTAGAGTCAGTGAGGGTAATTATGTGCCATGGGCTGATTAAAAGAAAGGAACGGGTGGCATCTAACTTGCAGGCCAAAAGGCCCCCACCATTGGTGTCACTGGATAGTGGTGCATCATTGGTGTCAGTGGGAGGAATAGAGCCCCGTGTTTGGTGTCAGTAGGAGGAATGGTGCCCCATTGTTGGTGTCATTGGGAGGGATAGTGTCCCCATCACTGGAGCCAGAAATAGTGCCCCATCAATAGTATCAATGGAAAAATTTGTGCCCTAAGAGTGTTGACAGTGGAAGGAATAGTGCCCCATTGTTGGAGTCAGTGGGGGAATTGTGCCCCATGGGCTGATTAAAAGAAAGCAAAGCGAAGCATCTGACTCGCAGGCTAGGGACCATGGTTAGGCACTAGAATTCAGTAAAAAGCTTGCTTCCCTACAGTCCTCATCTCCTGTGAAGGTTGTTTCTGCCTGGCATTAGTCACCTGACTCTTTTTCAAGGCTGATCCCAACATTTTGGCCTTTACTCCAATGACTGACACCAGTGCACCAATTTTAGGGTTGGGATAGACAGCACTGGGGAGGTGTAATGGTATCCATATAGGTCTGTAAGAGACAGCAGTCTGTCGCCAAGGCCAAAGTAAAAGTGAGGACAATCAAAAGGTTCCCTGATCTTTCCAAATTCCATGGCTCCATGCTGCATTGCATTCTGATAGGTCATCCCATTGGGGACAATCTAGAAAGGAATCGGAGTGGTAGCCACTTGTGCTGTGTATGTTCATAGAGTTGCGATACGTTGTCAGTTATACCCCCCGTGTCACCGCTGGGATCATTTTGTAGTATGCTTCCATCATTTTCCCTTTCATCTGTACACTGTATGTTGCTGCTTCTAGAATGAAGAAAATTATATTTATACTTTGTATCACAGAATGTGCTTTTTCACTCAGAATAAAGAAACCTATTCACTTATGACTGTGTGTGCTTTTTTTTTATTATCGCTCTTCAACAACACATGACTAATTCTAGGCTCTTGTGGTCAGAAATGTTAAATTAGACCTATTATTAAATATATTTTTTCATTTTAAGTTAATACAGGCTCAGTAATGTGTCAGTGTAACACTTCCAGGTATTAACCTCTCACAGAGATCTCACAGAGTACTTTCCTTGACGATGAAAAGATGATCCGCACTCTGGTGATTGCTCTTAAAAAGTGTAATATTTATTGACAAGCCACAGTGACCAAATGCAAATGAGAACAGTTGACGCGTTTCAGCCTATAAGGCCTTAGTCATAACCCTGTGGTTATGTGTGTGGTTATGACTAAGGCCTTATAGGCTGAAACGCGTCAACTGTTCTCATTTGCGTTTGTGAGTGCGGATCATCTTTTCCTCACTTCCCTACTCAGCCAGCGACTGTGGATCGGGTACCCGGGATCTCTGCTTTCTATGTGATGTATGGGTAGTAGCACTGACTTTTTTGTTTATATTCTTTCCTTGACGATGCCTTTTTTTCTAATTATTTAAATGTTTTTTATTTTAAAAAAAATATTTTTTTTTTGCACTTTTTAAATTTTTTTGTTTCATTTAACCACTTCACCTCCGGAAGAATTACCCCCCCCCCCCCCCCTTCATGACCAGGCCATTTTTTTGCGATACGGCCCTGTGTTACTTTTTTTTTTAACATTTTTTTTTTTTTTTGTTCATGAAAAAAGTTATAGTACATAACCGAAATATATAAACGGTTACATCTCGTACCTATGTCACTTATCTCTTAACATTATCCGAACAGGGCTTACTAGTAACGACCGGATGTCATTAAATCCCAATTCCTCAACGGAGGAAAAAACTTGTACTAAAATTACCGTATTTATCGGCGTATAACACGCACCCCAAGTTTAGGAGGGAATTATAAGGAAAAAAATGTTTTAAGGAAAAAAACTTACATTTAAATGCCCATCAATGCAGCCTTGCACAGCGTCCATCTGCATGCTTGTCCAGTGTCATTTGCAGCCTTGCAGTCAGCAGCCTTAGAGCTTTGTCAGTGCTGATCTGCAGCTTTCTGTGTCCATTTTCAGCCTTGCTCAGGCTGCAGTTAAACTGCAGTGACTTTTCATTGTCACTGCAGTTTGAAAATGGCTCCCCTGCGATCCTGAGCTTCAAAATCGCCGACCGCGATTTGAAAATGGCGCCGCCGGTGCCGAAATACACAGAGCCGGTCCTCGGCTCTTCTGGGCGGCTCTCGTTCACTTTCGGCTCCACTCGTAGTCCCGCCCGGGATGGGCGTGACTGTGAGCGGAGCTATCCGAACCTAGCCGAGTACACTCGGCTAGGTTTGGGCGGCGCTCGATTGAAGCCGAAAGTGGCCGAGAAGAGCCGAGGACTGGCTCTGTGTATTTCGGCGCCGGCGGCGCCATTTTCAAATCGTGGTCGGCTATTTTGAAGCTCAGGATCGCAGGGGATCGGCGTATAACACGCACCCGCGATTTTCCCCTGATTTTAAGGGGGAAAAAATGCGTGTTATACGCCGATAAATACGGTATATCAGGTTGATAGATGTGGACCGCACAGGGCCCAACTTCAGTAAGTCATAGTGCTGTAAACAGTAAGGTTGCATTCACAATCCAATACAGCCATATACAGCCATACACACACACACACACTTGCCTACGATCACTGCAGGTGGAAAAATTCACTCCATCCTACCCGCCCCCCGCTCATCACCGTCCAGCCTAAGGAGCACTGAACTCAACTGCCCACAGACACCACAGGTCCCTCAGAGGGGGGCAGAAGCCCCCTATTGCTGAGAAAGCAGGGGGTCATTCCAAAAGGAGTCAGCTATATCAAGCCAAGGTTGCCAGATCTTAGCAAATGTCTTGGGACAAGCCCTTCCATTATAAATGAGTTTAAAGATGGGTATAACCTTATTAATCATGCGGTACAACATTTGAACATTAGGAGCAGATACATTCTTCCATTGCAACAAAATTAATTTCCGAGCGTAAAACAATACTATTCGAGCCAGAGTTCGAGTATGGGTCCTGGGTAGGAACTCGTTTAGGACACCCAACAGTCCGACTTCTGGAGTGCGAGGTACTGGTAGATGTAGGGTGTCTTCAAAAAAAGAGAATAAGTCATTCCAAAATGTTGACAAGGTTGGGCAGGACCAAAAAATATGCATGCATCAGTGGAGCCACACCTGAAACAGGAGGCAGCGGAGTCATAACCCACACTGGCGAGCCTGGCAGGAGTATAGTGCAACTGGTGTATAAATTTAAACTGTACATATTGGTCATTAGACCCAATAAGATCCAAAAAGCAGACCTCCGAGGCCTCCTCCCACCCCTCCTCGGACAGCCCGGGAATGTCCACTACCCATTTCCGCTGAGCAATCTGGAAGGGTTTAACCCCAGCAGCCTGCAGGTGTGAAGAAATAGTCGTGACCAGTTTTTCAATGTCTGGGTATGAAAATATCACTTCCAAAGGTAATTCATTGAGCTCCTGGGTCAGACCATTGAATTGTGCCCGGATGGCATGACGCAGGGGCGTGACTGCCACCATAGCGACCCATGCGGGCGCTATGGGGCCCGCAGCTGAGTGGGGCCCAGTGAGGATAAGAGCACCGCCGGCACAGTCTCCCAGCCAGGGGAAGAGAGAGGAAAGGAAGAGGCGAGCTGTCTGTATCAGCAGAGAGCTGAATTGCCCGATGTAAGAGCTTTCATTAGAACTTCCAGTGTTCCCGGGGCTCACGTCACATAGCTCCACCTTTTGGCCCGGTGCCTTTGATAGACAGAACGCTGATCCAATGCGGGACGTGTGACGTGATCAAAGGCGTCGGGCCAAGAGGTGGGGCTATGTGACGATGACCCCCGGGAAGACAGGAAATTCAAATGAAAGCTATTACAGCGGGCAATCCCGCTTTCTGCTGATCCGGGTGGCTTGCTTCTTCCTCTGCATACGTGGGGCTGTATGGGGCACAGGCAGACCAGGCTGTATTGGGCACAGGTCACGCTGTATTGGGCACAGGTCACAATGTATTGGGCACAGGTCATGCTGCATTGGGCACAGGTCACGCTGTATGTGGCACAGGTCATGCTGCATTGACACTAGGGCAGCTGTGGGGGGGGGGGCTGTTGGCAGGGGGGCCCCATACAACATTTTGCTATGGGGCCCTGCTATTTCTAGTTACGCCCCTGGCATGACGTAATAGAAGATATTTAAAAAAGAATTTGTTAGTCACACCACACCGTGCATTCAAGTCTTCAAAGGAGATGAATACATCATTAACAAAAATGAGAGGCGTGGGTGACGCCAAGTTGTGTCCACCACAGGGAGTCTGGGTGACCCAGGAGCTCTAAGAAGTTAGGGTTGTGCCATAAGGGGGCTTTGGGAGACACCCCACCTGATTGTGTAATCACCTTATTTCCTTCATGCTAGGCTAGCCAGCTAACTTCTATCGGAGAACCACGGGAACAACGTTTAGGTATGGATCTATGTAGATTATCAATAAGTGAGGCCTCAGAACCAGCAAGAGCATGTGGAACAGGATGAGGAGGCCTCCAGGAACCAGTCATAAACGTATGCAAGCTGTGACGCTATAAAGTAGTGTCGTAGGTTGGGGCAGGCTAACCCAGTGTTTCTCAACTCCAGTCCTCAAGGCGCCCCAACAGGTCATGTTTTCAGGATTTCCATTATTTTGCACAGGTGATTTGATCAGTTTCACTTCCTTAGTAATTACCACAGCCGTTTTATCTGAGAGAAATCCTGAAAACATGACCTGTTGGGGCGCCTTGAGGACTGGAGTTGAGAAACACTGGGCTAACCCCCCCGTCAACCTTAGCGGCCTGTAGGGAGGCCCTAGCAATTCTTGGGTTTGACCCCTGCCAGAGGAAGGAGGATAAGAGTGAATTAATTTTGTTGAAAAGTTTTTTAAACAAAAAGATTGGGGATGCCCGGAAAACAAAGAAATTTAGGTAAATATATCATTTTAAAAATGTTCACACGACCAACTAAATTTAGAGGTAGAGAGGCCCAGGTACGCAGCCTGGTCACCATATGTGTAATAATCAGAGTAATATTAAGGGATTCAAAAATGGATAAGTCTGCGTTGATGTAAATCCCCAAATACTTAAATGTGGGTTGGATGGTCAATTTGGATTGAGATAAGTAGTTATAGTCAAGCTTAGGGCCTATAGGAAATGCCACAGACTTATCCCAGCCCACTCTTAACCCGGAAACCTTCCCAAACTCCTCCACCACTCCCAACAGGGAAATAAAGGATTGTTCTGAGCCATCCAGATAGGGCATCATCCGCATATAGGGATATATTTTCAGACAGTTCACCGTAGCAGATGCCACCTACCGTCGCCGTCTGCCGCACCACCAGAACAAGAGGCACTATGGCCAGTGCAAACAGAAGCGGCGAGAGCGGGCAGCCCTGCCTGGTACCCCTTTGTAAATGAAACGCATCAGAAACATCCTTATTGGTACTTATCCTGGCCCTAGGGTTGGTATAGAGTAGGCGGACCCACTTGATAAATTGCGAGCTGAAACCCATACGATGCATAGTTTCCCAAAGAAAGGACCAGTTGACTGTGTCAAAGGCTTTTAACACATCCAACGATAACACTAGACCACTTTTTTGGTCAGTGGCAGCCCTGTGGACATTTAGGTACAAACGACGAATGTTATCATACATACTCTTACCAGGCATAAACTCAGTCTGGTCTCTATGAACGAGGTGAAGAATGACCTTCTGCAGTCTCAGAGCTAGTATTTTTGCTAACACCTTGGCATCACTATTAAGTAATGAGATCGGACGGTAAGACCCACACAACAATTTGTCCTTATCGGGCTTGAGTCCTGTCAATATATTTCGTACGGGAGAGATAGGCCAACATTTTGCTGTTTTTGGCACTATATTCATGCAACCTGGCCGACAGATACAGCTGCTGCTTCCCCGTTGCATCCGCCCTATGGGGGTCCAGGGCCCTGTGCGCTCCCACCAAGACTTCATGGGAGTTCAGGGTGGGAAGCGCAGAGTATTGGGCCCTGGCAGTCTCCAGGGCGGACTCCAAGGCCAATAGAGCAGCCTGAGAGGACTTCCTGTGATTGGGGATGTTGGAAATGTAGGAGCCCCGCACTGTCGCCTTAAAGGCGTCCCATGTGGGGCCAGAGGAAGCGGATCCAGCATTGTCCCCCCAATAGTGGGACATGTCCTGCCGGACCGGCTCCTGGAATTCGGGGGTGGAGATCCAGAGGAGACTGAGTCTCCACACACGAAAGGAGGGCCTATGGCCTAGTAACAGTTCAACGCTGAGGGCGGAGTGGTCAGATATCGTCTGAGGTAGATATGTAACAGTCTGAATATATGAGACCAGATCAGGGGTCCCCAGAGCATAGTCCAGCCTGGAAAGAATACGGTATGTCCGAGGTTGGCAGGAGTATTCCCTGGCCTTAGGATGATTTCGTCGCCATAGATCAACATAACCAAAGGAGGCACACCACTGACCAAACAGCCTAGACTCATATTGGAGGGGTTTTAATCGATCCAAACTAGGGTCAAGTACTGAGTTAAAGTCCCCTACTATAACATAGTTGCCAACATTGTAAAAAAAAATGTGGGACACTTTTGTGGCTGTAGGCGGAGCCGTACAATAGTTAGGGGGCGGGGCATTTTTTGTAGGCGTGGCTTATGAAAAATATACAAGTGCGGCGTGCGAAGCCGCACAAGGTCCTATCACACATTTTCCATCGGAAAATCCGACCGTGTGTACGGGGCATAACACTGCGCATCACCCTGAACACACCATCCCCACCGTGAAACATGGTGGTGGCAGCATCATGTTGTGGAGATTCTTTTCTTCAGCAGGGACAGGGAAGCTGGTCAGAGTTGATGGGAAGATGGATGGAGCCAAATACAGGGCAATCTTAGAAGAAAACCTGTTATGCCGCGTACACACGGTCGGACTTTTCGTCTACAAAAGTCAGACAGCCTTTCCGACAGACTTCCGGCAGACTTTCGGCGGACTTGCGGCGGACTTGCGGCATACTTTCTAACGAACGGACTTGCCTACACACGACCACACAAAAGTCGGTCGGATTCTTACGTGATGACGTACACCGGACTAAAATAAGGAAGTTCATAGCCAGTAGCCAATAGGTGCCCTAGCGTGGCTTTTTGTCCGTCGGACTAGCACACAGACGAGCGGATTTTTCGACCGGACTCGAGTCCGTCGGAAAGTTTTAAAGCATGTTTCAAATCTAAAGTACGTCGGATTTGAGGCTAAAAAAGTCCGTTGAAAGTCCGGAGAAGCCCACACACGATCGGATTACCAGCCAGCTTTAGTCCGTCAGCGTCCGTTGGACTTTTGTAGACGAAAAGTCCGACCGTGTGTACGCGGCATTAGAGTTTGCAAAAGACTTGAGACTGGGGGGAGGTTCACCTTCCAGCAGGACAACGACCCGAAACATACAGCCAGAGATACAATGGAATGGTTTAGAAGATCAAATCACATTCATGTGTTAGAATGGCCCAGTCACAGTCCAGACCTAAATCACATTGAGAATCTGTGGCAAGACTTAAAAATTGCTGTTCACAGACGTTCTCCATCCAATCTGATAGAGCTTGAGCTATTTTGCAAAGAAGAATGTGCAAAAATGTCCCTCTCTAGATGTGCAAAGCTGGTAGAGACATCCCTAAAAAAAGACTTGCAGCTGTAATTGCAGTGAAAGGCGGTTCTACAAAGTATTGACCCCGGGGGGCGCCATACAAATGCCCCCCACACTTTTCACATATTTATTTGTAAAAAATGTTGAAAACCATTTATCATTTTCCTTCCACTTCACAATTATGTGCCACTTTGTGTTGGTCTATCACATAGAATACCAATAAAATACATTTATGTTTTTGGTTGTAACATGACAAAATGTGGAAAATTTCAAGGGGTATGAATACTTTCTCAAGGCACTGTATATACGTTGATCAGCAGCACGCGGTTAAAATAATCCAACACTTTATTATAACCAGCTCAGTGTATAGGACTGAAATACGATGGATTCACTGTACATTTAACAACAAAACAGCCAATGATGTTCTCCAGACGGAGACGACGCACAGCTGCCATCTTAGCTGCCAGAGAGAAAAATGCGCACAAATCCCCGGTGCTCCATGTCAAGTTTTATGAACGTTGACACAAAGCCAGTTCCAAGGGAACGATCCTGAACCCGGGCCAAGATCCGCAGACTTCATTCCATACTTGGTGGCTGTGTGCAGCATGCTGCTGGAAGGAGACGTATTACGGCATCGTTAATCACCACGACCGGGACTTTGTCTGGCTTAGTTATAAATGCACGGTCATGATAGGACGGTGCGGGAGACAATCGCTGTGACATCGCATTAAACGTCTTAAGCTTCTCCCCTCTTTAAAGTGACGCAAGAAGCGGCTCCTGTTAGAAGAGCTGGGCTTGGCGGCAACGAAACTCAAGGGACCATAACTGCTTTAATACGCCAGATCCTCTTTATGTGCTGAAAGTGTTATTAAACCCACAACAGTAAAATCAGCCTGTATATGCAGTAAAGCATGCTTGTGATACTCACTGTGGAACCTAAGGGGTTAATCCTCTGCGTTGTGTAAAAAGGCTGTCTCCTCTGATCCTCCCCTTCTTCCACTGTCCCCGACCCATCTCAATAAAAATCCCAAAAAAGTAGTGCATGAACCTTCTTCAAAGTTGCTGCGAATCGAGTCGCAGTGATTTGAACGGTTCCCTTGCCGGCAATGGGGTGCGACTTGTCCTGTGATTTTGAGGTTGGATCATTTCTGTGATTAAATCAGCTGGTGAAAGTAAACTAAGGGTTTAACCCATGGGTGCTCAACCTGTGGCCTCTTCAGCTTTTGTAGAACTGTAGAACTACAAGTCCCATGAGGCACTGCAAAGCCGACAGTTACGAGTATGACTCCCAAAAGCAGAGGTATGATGGGACTTGTAGTTCCTGCAAAAAGCTGGAGGGCCACAGGTTGAGCACCCATCCCGCTGACTATACGCACATCTACGGCCTCACGGAAAGTGAGTCTTCAACTTTGCATATATGCATACCTGTGCTGTAGAAAAAATGATCCGCACTCCAGTTGTTGCTCTTAAAATTTCTTCATTTTATTGAATAGCCACAGTGAACAAAGACAGATTAAGTCAGTTTTTTTTTTATAATCAAAATTTTTTATTTTCTGTTATACTTTTAACAGTTCACCATTATACATCCTTAATTTCAAACTTTACAGTAACTACACAACATTAACATATTAAACATTGACAAAAGACAAACTGGTAGCCTCGTTCTCTTACAACTAACCCTATCCCCTCCCCAAAAAAAAAAAAGAGAGAAAGAAAATGCTGTCTATCTCAGCCCTCTCCCAAACCCGATATGCATTCGACAACCTGCTATATCCCGTGACTGGTGAAATTCCCAGTGATTGTGTGTATCAAAACACGTAAAACCCACAAAACAAAACAAAACAGAGAAAAAAAAACCCCACAGCCCCGCCCACACACACCCTGTGATTGTTATTAGTTAATCCATAAGATTAAGTCAGTTTACGCGTTTCAGCCTATAGGGCCTTAGTCATAACTACCGGCGTCACCGGGTGTCGTACTAAAGATCTGGACTTGGGACTCCCAGTTCCTGGTCACCCGATCACAATGACAGCCTCTGGCTATCGCAGTGATCAGTCACTGTTCAGCTGCCCATGTGTTTTCCTTTCTCATCTGAATGGAGAAAGATACATTGTATCTTTCTCTTTTTGCAGGGAAGAAAAAACTCAACAAAGAGTGTAAAAAAAAAAAAAAAATTATTATAAAAAAAATATATATATATATCACAAAATAAAGAAAAAAATAGCTTGATCAAAGTTTGATCTAGGTCAGTGCCAGGGTTAGTGTAGGGACAAGTTAAGGGTCAACGGTCGGGGTCAGAATATTTTGGATAGGATTTTTTTAAATTTTCTACATTTGTTTAAATTAGTATTGGTGTCGGTTAGTGTCAGTGTGTTTTAGGTAGGATAAAAAAAAAAAAAAACAGTAAAATGCGCACTATTGTTTCTGGGCCCTCGGGTACAAACAACAAATAACGCACCCATATGTGGTTTCGATGTGATTATCAGGAGCAGGAGAGTCTATTACTCATTCACCTTACCAACCGTTCAGTGTCCATCACTCCTCTTTTCCAATCCCCCCATCCCCACAGTTCCAACACAGCACCCCCCCCCCCCCCCGTCCCCGGTCGGTCAGATCTGGCACACTTACCCCATCTATGGTGGGCAGCGCTTCTCCCAGACTTCACCGGCAGCTTCCATTTCCTACCTCCTCCTCCTCCTTCCAATTGGAAAAAGGAACGGTCTCATACCTGCTTCTGATTGGCCGGGTTGAGGATAGCGAATATTCATTCACTCCGCTCACAGATCAAGTACTAAGAAGAAAACGAAACTCACACGAGAGGTAGTGCTGGCATCCACATTTATTAGGAATGATATCCACAAGCCTGAAATTGACAGGCCTCATTTAGGACCATCCCACTAAGACGTTTCACCCATAGGGCTTCGTTAGTATGCCCTATGGGTGAAAAACTTTAGAGAGGTGGTCCTAGACAAGTACTGTCAATGTCAAGCTTGTGAATACCGGTCCTAATAAATGTGGACACCAGTGGTCCCTCCAGTGGCTTCCTTTTTTGCACTCACCAAGCACAAGTTTCATTTTCAGAAGATGTTTTTATCTTGAGGTTAGATGGAGGAGTCCACACAGCAATTGCCTTCAACTCTTTACTAGAAAACATTTGATTTATATCCTTTCAGTCATCCCATTGGTCATAGCTCATTCCTTAGTTGCAAACAGAGAATATAAGAGATGAAAGCAAAGTCAACGAGGTGCCCATAACTTTAGGGGTTTCCTATCCCATGCCAAAGGGATGATAATACTCCCATTGGTCCTACACCTCTCTTTCCATGTCTCCTGCATAATGGGAAGCTCCCAGAAGCTAGAGCCACGAACATTACATCTGTGCATACCTTGGTCCTGTAGAAGGAGCTGGTGCTCCGAGCCGGTAGCCTATCCTCTGCCCAGCCGGTCGTTCAGGCAGCGTTTCACGCTGGTTGTTGGTTCCTGTTTCCTGCTTCCTGGTGGCCACAGGGCGCAAAGAACAATATCCATCTGTCCACACAGCCTGGAGAGTGACAGAGAACCCTTAAGGATGCCAAAAGGTTGAAACATCTCCTTCACCCTTGGACTTATGATCTTGAACTACCTTATCTTGTAAGTGTTATTCAGCCTTGCGCTAATAAAGCATTTTAATCTCTGCACTTAGGTGGCATGTTACCCTTTTCTCCTCCCTTCATACCTTGGTCCTTGCATTGCTTCCCATCAGTGGAGGCTGGTGCTCAAAATTTTTGGGGGCCCAAACAAACTGAAAAATACTGAACCCCCTCCCCCCCCCACATCAATTGTGCCATTGTGCCCATCAAATGCAGCCACTGTGCCCATCAAATGCAGCCATTG
The DNA here is from genome assembly GCA_037952835.1 of Lithobates septentrionalis. Lineage (NCBI taxonomy): Eukaryota > Metazoa > Chordata > Amphibia > Anura > Ranidae > Lithobates > Lithobates septentrionalis. The sequence goes on along the minus strand of JBBDGP010000114.1, from coordinate 175,655 downwards.
TGCCCATCATATGCAGCCACTTGTGCCCCATCATATGCAGCCACTTGTGCCCCATCATATGCAGCCACTGTGCCCATCACATGCAGCCACTTGTGCCCATCATATGTAGCCACTGTGCCCCATCATATGCAACCACTTGTGCCCATTATATGCAGCCACTTGTGACCATCATATGAAGCCACTGTGCCCCATCATATGCAGCCACTTGTGCCCATCATATGCAGCCACTTGTGCCCATCAAATGCAGCTACTTGTGCCCATCATATGCAGCCACTTGTGCCAATCAAATGCAGCCACTTGTGCCCATAATATGCAGCCACTTGTGCCCTTCATATGCAGCCATTTGTGCCCATCAAATGCAGCCACTTGTGCCCATCATATGCAGCCACTTGTGCCCAGTATAATCAGCCACTTGTGTTAATCAAATGCAGCCACTTGTGCCATTTAAATGCAGCCATTGGTGCCCATCATATGCAGCCACTTGTGTCCATCAAATGCCGCCACTTGTTCCCATCAAATGCAGACACTTGTGCCCAGCATATGCAGCCACTTGTGCCCATCATATGCAGCCACTTGTGCCTGTCATATGCAGCCACTGGTGCCAATCAAATGCAGCCACCTGTGCCAATCAAATGCAGCCACTTGTGCCCATCATATACAGCCATTTGTGCCCATCAAATGCAGCCACTTGTGCCCATCAAATGCATCCACTTACCCTGGCAATAAAAAAATTTGAGAGAAAAAGCACTAAATGTCTTGCGCACATGCACCCCCCCCCCCCCCCCGCTCGGGGCTCACAGCAGCTGGCACCCCCCACGGGAGGTCCGGCACTTACCTGAAAAGCATCCTCTGTGTCTTCGTTCACTCTCCTCCACACTCGGGCAGCAGCAGCGCGGCGGAGGTGTCCGCTCCTCTCATGCTTCCTCCCCTTGCCAAAGCACCACTAGGCATTCAATAGGTTTGCCTGGCGCTTTGGCCAATCGGGAAACAGGTTTCACCGACCTGCCTCCTGATTGGCGAGAGGCACTGTAATGTGAAGATAGCAAAAATTCATTTGCTATGGTTATACAACTGGGTGGGATCAGGGCGCATTCTCTTCGTCCCGAGCCCACACTTTTTTGAAGCCGATTAGAGCCTCTGGCTCTAATCAAGTGCTTAAAAAAAAAACACCCCCTCCCAACCCCCGCCATAGGAATCCATGTGTCCGGCGCCCTGAAAGGGGCCGGACGCATGGATAGGGAGGCGGCGGCAGGGAAAGGGGGGGTGCCCGTGCGCCCTCAATGCACAGGCCGCCACTGCTTCCAACGACCAACTAGCTATGGTCAGACTTCCACCAGACTATTTATTTTCTGAAGATGGCCCAAACTGGCAGGGGCAGGGCTGACACTTCCCTACTATGTATGTTACACCCCACTCACTACTGTGAAGACCCCCAGTGGCTACCTACCCTGTTTCCCCGAAAATAAGACCTAGCGTGATTGTCGGTGATGGCTGCAATATAAGCCCTACCCCCCAAATAAGCCCCACCCTGTTTCCCCAAAAATAAGTCCCACCCTGAAAATAAGACATACAAGGACTTTAACTAGGGCTTATTTGGGAGGTAGGGCTTATATTGCAGCCATCACCCACAATCACGCTAGGTCTTATTTTCGGGGAAACAGGGTAGGCACTTACACTGCTTAGGGTCCCAACCTTAACTATGGCGACATCTAGTGGCCAGTTTTGGAACTACACCGGACAACTTTGCACCTGTACTCTACATACAGTATGTATGAATGTGTAATAGGGACTGATGTGAATGTACAGTATGTAAAGCACTGTTTAAATTGTCTGCACTATATAAAAGCTTGTAATAATAATAATAATAATAATAATAATAATAATTACAAAATAGAAGATCACGGGAAATAAAGAGTTACACTAACCATGTTCAGCGTCAACTCCTCTGTTATATCATGCTGGCTGACAACACAGCAGAACAGAAGGGGGTAAGCTGCTGTTGCATCATGGGAGCTTACACGTTTTTTTTTCTCCCCCCCGTTTAGACCTGGTCTGCTATGAGGAATAGGAGCAATCATACACTTTGGCTAGGATTGACATCCCTTCAGATGTGGATGACTGATGCATAGCTAGGCCTTAGCAAAAATTTTTGGGATAGATTGGGCCCTTAAGGCCACAAAAACAACAGCATCTTTTGCAGCGGTTACACGCATAACCCATGTACAGCATTCTGCCCAAAATCTTACAGAATGCAAACCCTACTGACAGCATCATGGCGAACGTCAGTGATACAGCTATCCTCACTACCGAAGCCTGCCTTGCAAAATTGCTGTACAAATAGGAAAAATCCATCCAAATGTCAGCCTGACTCCCGGTTTCCTTAGCAATCAATGCACAAGAGAGCAAGTCGATAACAGCCCCTTGGGTCCCCGCCAGATATGTTCCACTTGTGTCCTTGTTTTCCCAGGAATGTCCTTTGTTTTGGTCCTGGAAGCATTACGATAATTGGTTTACTTCTCTGGTCTTCATGTTAAATGCAAATGTACAACTAACCCCAACCAAAGACCAAAAAAAAAAAAAAAGATAAACGACAAAATTCAATAAAAAAAAAAAAAATAGTAATAATGATAGCAGAAATATGTAAATCGATGTTTAAAGCATAAGTGAACTTTAGATTTAAATCGGCTAAAAACGCTGTGCTAGTAGGAATGATTGGGGGGGATTTGTGCTAGGAGGGGAAATTTGTGGGGGATTATTGCTACGTTGGGGTATAGGGGGAGGGGAATTTAGGCAGGAAGGGGGGATTTGTGCTTGGAGGGGAAATTTGAGGATTTGTGCTAGAAGGGAATGGGGGGGGGGGGGTAAAGATTTGTGCTGGGAGGGTTGATTTCCGCAGGGGGAGCATCTTTGTACTGGGAGGAAGGAGAATTTCAGCAAGCATGCAGAATAGTGCTCCATTTTTTATTTTTTTTTTGAGGCATGTTCACCCTGGGCTCTAGATGACCTTGTCACAGCACTGGCAGAGGGCATGTTAGGAGGGTGCATGTGATCAGCACAGGGCCATTCAGCACTGTCCAGACAGAGGGTCAGGGGTACTGCAGCCTCATAGGACAGTCAGAGGAGAATGAAAACTCCTCCTACAAGCTTTAACCAGACACTGATAGAAGTCACAAGACTGCTATATACTGCTGATGGGAAAAGGTATTTAGCAGTTTATATTTACTGAAATACTTGCATTTCCATGTTCTGTGTACTGCCCAGATATAGTGAATGCAGGCTCCTGGGTTTAGTAACACTTTAAGAACCTCCCACATAGCACCATAATCAAATAGAGTTATAGTTATGAATTTACATAAATCAGCCTTTCTCAACTTGTCACCTCAAATAATGTTGAGGTCTCAGGGAACCCCTAAAAAATACTATATCTACAGATCACAGTACATTAGTATGATCAGTAGGTTGAGGAACATTTTAAAAAGAACAATAAAGAAACTGGCATAACTTGAGTATTTCTTACCCAGAGCAGATTATTTAACAGCATTCCACTGCTCTTTACATCATATTAAAGGCCAGAAAAGAAATACAAACTGTGAAAATTGGAGCTTCCCCTTACACTAATAGTCAGTGGAAAAATCCCCCCTCATATTGGTGGTCAGTAGAGAAAAACCCCTTTAGAATGGTGATCAGTTTAAAAGAGACCCCTTACTTGGTGGTCCATGGAAAAATCCCCCCTCACATTGATGGTCAATAGAGAAAAACCCCATTAGATTGCTGAACAGTATATAAGAAACCCCTTACATTGGTGGTCAATGGAAAAAGGACCCCTCACATTGGTGGTAAATTCAGAAAAGCCCCTTTTAGATTGGTGATCAGTGTAGAAGAGACTCCTTACATTGGCGGTCAATGGAAAAATGACCCCTCACATTGGTAGTAAATTCAGAAAAGCCCCTTTAGATTGGTGATCAGTGTAGAAGAGACTCCTTACATTGGCGGTCAATGGAAAAATTACCCCTCACATTGGTGGCCAATAGAAAAACATCCCGTTAGTTTGGTGATCATTGTAGAAGTGACCCCTTACATTGGTGGGCAATATACAACTGACCCCTCATTGGTGGCCAGTATAAAAATGATTCCTCACATTGGTGGTTAATGGAGTAAAAACCCTTTAGATTGGTGATCAGTGTAGAAGAGACCCCTTACATTTGTAATCAATGGAAAAATGTCCCCTCACATTAGTGGTCAATGGGAAAAAAAAACATTTTAGATAGGTGCTCAGTGCACACCTGACCCCTTACATTGGTGGTCAATGGAAAAATGACCCCTCACATTGGTGGCCAGTAGAGAAACATTCCTTTAGCTTGGTGATCATTATAGAAGTGACCCATTACATTGGTGGCCAATATAAAAATGACCCCTCATTGGTGGCCAGTATAAAAAAGGACCCCTTACATTGGTGATCAATGGAGTAAAAACCCCATTAGATTGGTGATCAGTGTGTAGAAGAGACCCCTAACATTGGTGGCCAATATAAAAATGACCCCTCATTGGTGACCAATAAAAAAATGACACCTCATTGGTGGCCAGTATAAAAATGACCCCTTACATTGGTGGTCAATTGAGTAAAAATCCTTTAGATAGGAGATGGTTCTCATTGTAGGTTAGAGATCAATCTGCCACTGCTCAAGTCACCTCTAGCAACATCTGAAGGAGCCTAGCCTGGTATAAGGAATCAAAATCCTCACATTGGAGGCCAGTAAAGAAACATCAGTTTAGCTTAGTGATCATTGTAGAAGTGACCCCCTTATATTGGTGGCCAATATAAAAATGACCCCCTCATTGGTGGCCAGTATAAAAATGACCCTTCACATTAGTGGCCAGTAGAGAAACATCCCTTTGGCTTAGTGATCATTGTAGAAGTGACTCCTTACATTGGTGGTGAATATAAAAATGACCCCTCATTGGTGGTCAATAAAAAAAGGTCCCCACACATTGGTGGTCAATAGAGAAAAAACCCTTTTAGATGGGTGATCAGTGTACAAGTGTCCTCCTACATCGTTGGTGACCAATAGAGAAGAATCCCTTTAGATTGATGATCAGTGTAGAAGTGACCCCTTACATTGGATGTCAGTGGTAAATGTGTCCCTTATATTGGTTCTCATTGTAGTTTAGAGATTAATCTGCCACTGCTCAAGTCACCTGGTGTAGGTAAGGAGGGGTTTGGGTTCCTGGAGGACTGGGCCGACTTCTCAGTCGATAACCGGTACTATAGAAGGGACGGACTGCACCTAAATGAGGAGGCTGCAGATCTGCTGGCAATGAAGATGGCCAAAAAGTTAGAGGGGTTTTTAAACTAGGCGATGGGGGGAGGGTCCAGAGGTAGAGATAGTCAGCGTGGAAGATATTCCAGAGGGTAGTATTTGGGGCATTAGTGGTAGGTTGACCAAAGCACAAAAACACAAGGTAAGTATGGTAGCAAGTCCTAGTTGCAATCTCGAGACACCCAATACGAGGACAATATGCGACAATATGCGACCGATGGGTGAACTAGAGATACTGTTGTACAAGGAGGATTTGGATTTTGTGGGAATTTCAGAGACCTAGTTCAACAGGTCTCATGAATGGCTGGCAAACATTCAAGGGTATACCCTTTACCGCAAGGATAGAGAGGGTAAAAAAGGGGGAGGGGTATGCCTATATATCAAGAATAATGTACAAGTGAATGTGAGAGATGACATCACTGAGGGAGCTAGGGAGGAGGTGGAATCCTTATGGGTAGAGCTCCAAAGGGATGAAGCTAAGGGGAAAATAATACTGGGAGTATGCTATAGGCCCCCTAACCTGAGGGAGGAAGTGGAGACAGATCTCCTATCACAATTTGGATTAGCAGCAAGGATGGGAAGTGTTATCATAAAGGGGGATTTTAACTATCCAGACATAGACTGGGCGGAGGGAACCGCGCATTCATTTAAGGCTCGCCAGTTCCTTAATGTCTTGCAGGATAATTTTATGGGTCAGATGGTAGACGCACCAACTAGAAATAAAACATTACTGGATCTACTGATTACCAACAATACAGACCTGATCACGGAAGTGGAAATACGGGGCAATTTATTAACAGCGATCACAGGTCAATTCGTTTCAGTATAAATCACACGGAGGAGAGAAAAAAAAATCCCAAGAAATTCTTTAAGTATGTAAACAGTAAAAAAGGGAGGACTGACCATATTGGCCCCATAAAGAATGAGGAAGGACATCTGGTTACAAAGGATGGGGAGATGGCGAAGGTATTGAATTTATTCTTCTCCTCAGTCTTCACGAGTGAATCGGGGGGCTTCAGTAACCAAAACTGCAATGTTTATCCTCATGACACAACACAGGAAGCACCTCCATGGTTAACAGAGGACAGAATTAAAATTAGACTTGAGAAACTTAACATTAATAAATCACCGGGACCTGATGGCTTGCATCCGAGGGTACTTAGGGAACTCAGTCAAGTGATTGCCAGACCGTTGTTCCTAATTTTTACAGACAGTCTACTGACTGGAATGGTACCAACTGATTGGAAAAAAGCCAATGTAGCACCAATATTTAAAAAGGGCCCAAAATTTATCCCTGGGAATTACAGACCAGTTAGCCCAACATCAATAGTATGTAAACTCTTGGAGGGGATGATAAGGGACTATATACAGGATTTTAGTAATGAGAACGATATCATTTGCAGTAATCAGCATGGATTCATGAAGAATCGTTCTTGCCAAACCTTCTATGAGGAGGTGAGTTGCCATCTAGATATAGGAAGGCCCGTAGACGTGGTGTATCTAGATTTTGCAAAAGCATTTGACACAGTTCCCCATAAACGTTTACTGTACAAAATAAGGTCTGTTGGCTAGGATCATAGGGTGAGTACATGGATTGAAAACTGGCTACAAGGGCAAGTTCAGAGGGTGGTGATAAATGGGGAGTACTCGGAATGGTCAGGGGTGGGTAGTGGGGTTCCCCAGGGTTCTGTGCTGGGACCAATCCTATTTAATTTGTTCTTAAACGACCTGGAGAATGGGATAAACAGTTCAATCTCTGTATTTGCAGACGATACTAAGCTAAGCAGGGCAATAACTTCTCCGCAGGATGTGGATACCTTGCAAAAAGATCTGAACAAATTAATGGGGTGGGCAACTACATGGCAGATAAGGTTCAATGTAGAAAAATGTAAAATAATGCATTTGAGTGGCAAAAATATGAATGCAATCTATAGACTGGGGGGAGAACCTCTGGGGGAATCTAGGATGGAAAAGGACCTGGGGGTCCTAGTAGATGACAGGCTCAGCAATGGCATGCAATGCCAATCTGCTGCTAACAAAGCAAACAGAATATTGGCATGCATTAAAAAGGGGGATCAACTCCAGAGATAAAAGGATAATTCTCCCACTCTACAAGGCTCTGGTCCGGCCGCACCTGGAGTATGCTGTCCAGTTCTGGTCACCAGTCCTCAGGAAGGATGTACTGGAAATGGAGCGAGTACAAAGAAGGAGCAACAAAGCTAATAAAGGGTCTGGAGGATCTTAGTTATGAGGAAAGGTTGTGAGCACTGAACTTATTCTCTCTGGAGAAGAGACGCTTGAGAGGGGATATGATTTCAATATACAAATACCGTACTGGTGACCCTACAATACAAATAAAACTTTTTGCAGAAGAGAGTTTAAAAAGACTTGTGGCCACTCATTAAAATTAGAAGAAAAGAGCTTTAACCTTAAACAAGGTAGAGGGTTCTTTACTGTAAGAGCGGCAAAGATGTGGAATTCCCTTCCACAGGCGGTGGTCTTGGGGGGCATTAGATAAGCACCTAAATGAACGCAACATACAGGGATATACAATGTAATACTGACACATAATCACACATAGGTTGGACTTGATGGACTTGTGTCTTTTTTCAACCTTGCCTACTATGTAACTATGTAACCTCTAGCAACATCTGAAGGAACCTAGCCTGGTATAAGGAATCAAAATAACCATTCAGGATGAGAAGGTGATGCTTTACTCATGCAAATCTCTACTGCAACATTATATGATCTCTCCGCTGCTATTTCATAAGAAAAAACGATTGCATGACTGCTTACATAAAGCTTATTTGCACAGTACTTGTTCTCTTCAGATGTGATTATGCAACCGGAAGGTAGTAACTATTCTTTCTGTCAGGTCAGTGTTAAATGAACCGTGGACCTGGATTGGACAGTGTATATGAAGAAACCTCAGAGCCTGTGAAATTCCACACATGTTCATATTCGGAGCTCTCACTGGAAGCCTCTAAAGTGGATTAACAGTTAATATTACATTTGTGACGTGCCGTGTTGGTAAATTCACCCAACTGTTCAGACGTACACCATCTTGTGGTTAGTTCCTGGGTGCTTTTGAAAAAGAAAAAATATCTTAATCTACTCACAGGGAACAATTACAGCATTAAAAAAACCTGTTCATTTTTTATTATAATGAAACTGCACTTAACATGAAATTTCATTTACATTTCCCAACAAAACCCTGAATATATTGCCGCTCTAAGATCGGGGCTTACTAGCAAAAAGCAGAAGCAAGGAAAAAGAAAATCCTCTCCTGGACTGAAATTGTTTACTGCACACTGTGAGCTTCTTGTTGGAAGGCAAAAGCATGTACTGTGCACTCCAAGCTATAGATAGCGCTGTAGTGATATACTGGCATCTGTGTGTTTATACGTATATACTTGTATATTCTGCACAGGCAGGACCATTTTTTTTATTCTCTCTGCTCTCCCCTGCAATGCTGTTCTCTCTCCTGTAATGCTGTTCTCTCCCCTGTAGTGCTGTTTTCTCCCCTGTAATGCTGTTCTCTCTCCTGTAATGCTGTTCTCTCTCCTGTAATGCTGTTCTCACACATGTATGCTGTTCTCCTATGCAAGTAAAGCTAAATTCTACGTTCTTCAAGATCTCAATACCTCATATTATCACATAACCAACAATTCTCACAGTATGCATTGGAAGCTGCAGTGAGTCAGATAGAGCCCGCCTCATTTCCTGGCTGGAGGACATGCAGCATCATCTAACTCTTTCCTCTAGAATAGGGTTGCCACCTGTACGGGATTGACCCGAACAGTCCAGGTTTTGATGCTTCTGCCCGGGTTTGACTCCACCTGAAAGCCAGACACAGCATACCTCCAGTCCCAACCATCAGGTAAATCTATTCTGGGGATGGAGTCAGTGCCGATCCAGTGAGGGCTTATGTTAGCTGCTCAGCGCCTGTCTGTGCTCTCTGACTCCCCCATCCGGCTCAATGATCTCCTTTGAAGTAATTTGTTGCTGGGACCACCCGTGTCCTAACAACCGATGACACGCTTTTGCCGTTATGCACACGTGCATAGGGGGAGGAGAAAAGCCGCTCCAGCTCCACACTTAACCCTCCCTGCTCTCCCTGCATTTACAACAGAGGAGGAGGAGAAACAGGGGGCGGGGTGGGGTATGCACACTCCAGCCTTGCGCCCACGGCATCTCCCGAAGCCCGCGCCGGCAGCCTGACTTGCTATTGTAAAGCACAGTACATTCTCTTCTGTGGGGTAGACGAGTACTGTGCACTGGACAGGGAGGAGGGGAAAGGTCTGGAATAGAAAGAGAGGGGCGATCTGCACGGGGGAGCAAAAATTTGAGGAGAGAGCTCGGTGGGGGGAAGTTATAAACTGGCCTGTGATTTATGCACACCTGTACATAAGCAATCCTGAACCCTGCACTCTGAATGTAACGCACTCCTCAACCCTGCAACTCTGAATGTAACGCACTCCTCAACCCTGCACACTGAATGTAACACACTCCTCAACAACTCAACCCTGCACTCTGAATGTAACGCACTCCTAAACCCTGCACTCTGAATGCAAAGCACTCCTGAACACTGGACACTGAATGTAGCGCACTCCTCAACCCTGCATTCTGAATGTAACGCACTCCTGAACACTGCACACTGAATGTAGCACACTCCTCAACCCCGCACTCTGAATGTAACGCACTCCTGAACCCTGCACTCTGAATGTAACGTACTCCTCAACCCTGCACTCTGAATGTAACACACTCTTACACCTTGCGCTCTGAATGTAATGCACTCCTCAACCCTGCACTCTGAATGTAACACACTCCTCAACCCTGCACTCTGAATGTAATGCACTCCCGAACTCTGCACTCTGAATGTAACGCACTCCTCAACCCTGCACACTGAATGTAACACACTCCTCAACCCTGCACACTGAATGTAACACACTCCTCGACCCTGCACACTGAATGTAACGCACTCCACTCCTGAATCCTGCACTCTGAATGTAACACACTCCTCAGCCCTGCACTTTGAATGTAACACACTCTTGAACCCTGCACACTGAATGTAACGCACTCCTGAACCCTTCACTGGAAATGTAACGCACTCCTGAATCCTGCATTCTAAATGTAACACACTCCTCAACCCTGCAATCTGAATGTAGCGCACTCCTAAACCCTGCACTCTGAATGTAACGCACCGCTGAACCCTGCACTCTGAATGTAATGCACTCCTGAACCCTGCACTCTGAATGTAAGGCACTCCTCAACCCTGCACTCTGAATGTAACGCACTCCTGAACCCTGCAATCTGAATGTAACGCACTCCTAAACCCTGAACTCTGAATGTAACGCACTTCTGAACCCTGCATTCTGAATGTAACGCACTCCTGAACCCTGCACTCTGAATCTAACGCACTCATGATCTCTGCATTCTGTATGTAGCACACTGAGGGGGGGTGGGGTGTTGTTCATGATGTTGATGATGAGTGTTGCGATGGGGGGGCGTAATAGGGTTCCTGCACCTAATCTCTATGGAATAAAAGCCCTGTAGCCGTAGGTCTCATTTGAGTGCAGGGTTATAACATTGACAGATACCTGTTTTGGCTCTCTGTGAAGCGATCGCGGGTGGCCGCCAGCCACGTGCATCAGCTCCCCCTGCCATGCAGTGGGGCACGCGCGCGCCTGCTATAGCTGTAAAACAGACCGACGTACAGCTACGGGGATTCACAGGAATGAGCCGACCTGCCACTGTAAAATTACAGCGGCTGGTCAGCAAGCGGTTACGTTAAATAAAAATAAAAAAACTTGGTAAATAAACTAATTTCAGCACAAATCATCACCCTCATATAACCCCTTCTAGTACAAATCCCCCCTCTCAGCACAAACCCTTGCCTCAACCTCCCCTCTTCCAGCACAAATCCTCCCCATCTCCCACTCCCAGCATAAATTCCCCCTCTCAGAAAAAAATTCTCCCCCATCTCAGACCTGTGCCTCCTTCTCTCCCCTCCCAGTACAACCCCCCCCCCCCCCAGCTCCTTCTCCTGTTCTAGAAGAGCAGCCCGATATGCTGGGACTTGTAGTGCCCTCTGTGAGGAGCTGAGATATGGAAGCCTCCTATGCTGGAACTTGTAGTGCCCTCTGTGGGGGACTGAAGAATGGCAGCCAACTCTGCTGGGGCTTGTAGTGCCCTATGTGGGGGACTGAGGATTCCTCAGTTCCCCCACAGTCTAGGTCACTACAAGTCCCAGCATAGGAGGCTGCCATATCTCAGCCCCCCACAAAGGGCACTACAAGTCCCAGCAGAGTGGGCTGCCATTCTTCAGTCCCCTGTAGTCTAGGTCACTACAAGTCCCAGCATAGGAGGCTGCCATATCTCAGCCCCCCATAAGGGGCACTACAAGTCCCAGCAGAGTGGGCTGCCATTCTTCAGTCCCCTGTAGTCTAGGACACTACAAGTCCCAGCATAGGAGGCTGCCATATCTCGAGCCCCCCACAAGGGGCACTACAAGTCCCAGAAGAGTGGGCTACCACCAGTCCTCCAAACACAACATGAGGAGACTGCACAGCCTTCCACCCCCCGACACTTACTCCTTGGCTGCCATACACTCCTCCCCACTCTCCCCTTACTGTACAATGGTGTTCTACCTGAGTCTGGGCGGCATGTCGCGCTGCATGGTGGGGCAGTAGGCAGGATTTCCTAATGTCGGAAGACAAGTCCCGGCTCCCACACCCCGGCGCAGCACACAAGGCTGCAGATCACGCCGCCACTGGCCAGGCACCTCACACACGTGGCCGCCGACGCCCTGTGTGTGTGCACACATTCAAATTCTGCTTGAACTATGGGGCCGCACACATGGATGATACACCATTGCACAGGAGGCTGTATCTGTTCGGGAGAAGGCGGCGGGAGCCGGAACTCGGGAGGACGGATCGGGGAGGGGGAGTTTCGTGTGGGGGGCTTTTTTGCCCGCCCCCGCAAAGTGCCGCCCTAGGCCTGGGCCTTATCGGCCTAGACCAAGACACAGCACTGCCTGTAGGTACTGTGCATGGTTTAGGAGATATTCACACTGCATGCAGCCGATACCCGGGCCGTCCCTTAGGGCTCCGTGCAGCGGACCGTGATTCCCACGTGCATGCGCAATGTGATTGTGGCATGGCCAATCAGACGGCCGGAGGATGCAAACCTGGAAGGAAGACCGGGTGAAGATCGAAGCCCTGTCAACCGCGACAGCGCACTGCTGGAAGGCTTCGTTTCTATGTAAGCAGTTCATAGTGTGCTAGTATGCATACTAGCACATTATGCAATTGTATTTTATTTTTTTTAAAAGTGTGGTTTACTACCGCTTTAAAGCAGCAATAAACCACAGAGTACCACAAATACAAAGTATACTAAATGAAATACACTAAACTGCTCTAATTCCACCCCCCCCCCTTCTTTTTTTCCCAAAGCAAATTTAACTTAAGCAGTTCAATGAGTGAAATTGAGAGCTTCTGCTTATTTTTCCCCAAGGGCAAAATCAGTAAATTTGCAGCAAAATCAATTTGGTTGAAATCTCTACTCCTGAGCGTACCGCCATACTATAAAGGCCCAGTGTTCTGTCGAGTCATTTTAGTTTTAGTTCCATTTTAGTTTTCTGCAAGTGTTTTAGTTTTAGTCATAGTCTTTGACTAAAATGCCATTTTAGTTTTAGTCCCATTTTAGTCATTGTATTTTAGTCAACTAAAATCTCCAGTACATTTTAGTCCAATAAAATAATTTTAGTCAACTAAAATCTAATGTGTTTAGTTACATTGTAATGCATTTTTTAAGCATTTCTCTAGAATTTCCAAACTCATTATATACTCTTGGAGTAAAAAAATTTAATATCATGTTATTATTTATGGTATTAAGGTTTGAAAAAACTCACAGATACAGATTTAGCCGCTCTGGGCAGTCTGACGAGGTCTGTAATGCTGCACAGTGGTCTGGACGGTGGTCTAAGGAGGCCTGTAAAGCTGCACAGTGGTCTGGACGGTAGTCTGAGGAGGACTGTAATGCTGCACAGTGCTCTGGACGGTAGTCTGAGGAGGACTGTAATGCTGCACAGTGCTCTGGATGGTGGTCTGAGGAGGCCTGTAATGCTGCACAGTGCTCTGGACGGTGGTCTGAGGAGGCCTGTAAAACTGCACAGTGGTCTGGACGGTGGTCTGAGGAGGCCTGTAAAGCTGCAGAGTGCTCTGGACGATGGTCTAAGGAGGCCTGTAAAGCTGCAGAGTGCTCTGGACGGTAGTCTGAGGAGGACTGTAATGCTGCACAGTGCTCTGGATGGTGGTCTGAGGAGGCCTGTAATGCTGCACAGTGCTCTGGACGGTGGTCTGAGGAGGCCTGTAAAACTGCACAGTGGTCTGGACGGTGGTCTGAGGAGGCCTGTAAAGCTGCAGAGTGCTCTGGACGATGGTCTAAGGAGGCCTGTAAAGCTGCAGAGTGCTCTGGACGGTAGTCTGAGGAGGACTGTAATGCTGCACAGTGCTCTGGATGGTGGTCTGAGGAGGCCTGTAATGCTGCACAGTGCTCTGGACGGTGGTCTGAGGAGGCCTGTAAAACTGCACAGTGGTCTGGACGGTGGTCTGAGGAGGCCTGTAAAGCTGCAGAGTGCTCTGGACGGTGGTCTGAGGAGGCCTGTAAAGCTGCAGAGTGCTCTGGACGGTGGTCTGAGGAGGCCTATTATGCTGCACAGTGCTCTGGATAATGGTCTGAGGAGGCCTGTAATGCTGCACAGTGCTCTGAACGGTGGTCTGAGGAGGCCTGTAAAACTGCACAGTGGTCTGGACGGTGGTCTGAGGAGGCCTGAAAAGCTGCAGAGTGCTCTGGACGGTGGTCTGAGGAGGCCTGTAAAGCTGCAGAGTGCTCTGGACGGTGGTCTGAGGAGGCCTGTAATGCTGCAGAGTGCTCTGGATGGTGGTCTGAGGAGGATTGTAGTGCTGCACAGTGCTCTGGACGGTGGTCTGAGGAGGCCTGTAAAACTGCACAGTGGTCTGGACGGTGGTCTGAGGAGGCCTGTAAAGCTGCAGAGTGCTCTGGACGGTGGTCTGAGGAGGCCTGTAAAGCTGCAGAGTGCTCTGGACGGTGGTCTGAGGAGGCCTGTTATGCTGCACAGTGCTCTGGATGGTGGCCTGGGGAGGCCTGTAATGCTGCACAGTGCTCTGGACGGTGGTCTGAGGAGACCTGTAAAGCTGCACAGTGGTCTAGACGGTGGTTTGAGCAGGCCTGTAAAGCTGCAGAGTGCTCTGGACAGTGGTCTGAGGAGGCCTGTAAAGCTGCACAGTGCACTGGATGGTGGTCTGAGGACGCCTGTAAAGCTGCAAAGTGCTCTGAATGGTGGTTTAAGGAGGCCTGCAATGCTGCACAGTGCTCTGGATGGTGGTCTGAGGAGGCCTGTTATGCTGCACAGTGCTCTGGATGGTGGTCTGAGGAGGCCTGTTATGCTGCACAGTGCTCTGGATGGTGGTCTGAGGAGGACTGTAATGTTGCACAGTGCTGGATAGTGGTCTGAGGGATGGCCTGTAATGCTGCACAGTGCCCTGGATGCCACTGGCAGTAGTCAGAGAAGGCCTGTAATGCACAGTTGCACAGTGTGCTCTGGATGGACAGTGGTCTTAGGGGAGGGGAGGCCTAAAGCCTGCTGTAATTGTAATGTACCACAACTGTTATTTCTGTACACTCACAGTCAGCTCTGCTCTGGGTGAATGGCGGCGCCGTCGTCTCATCAGGAGTCAGGACTTGGGAGGCCTGGTTGGCCTGTTATGCACAGTGCTGCTCTCACACTCACTCTCAGATCTCTGGTAGTCGCCTCGTCACTGTGCGCTTGCTTGCTGGGAGCAGATTACAGAAGCAGGTGGAGCTCTGTGAAAACCAGAAGTTAGTTCACGAGGGTAAACGTCCCTGCCTGACATTTTCACCACGTTTTCCTTGGTTAACGAAAACAGATCTGTTTTTCATCATAGTTTTCATCAGTGGACGAAAATGTTCTGTACTTTTCATTTCATTTTCGTCACTGTAAAAATTCCTTTGACGAAATCTGTGACGAAAACGTTTTTGTTGACGAAATTAACACTGTTAGTGAGCCATGCCATCTTCCACTGTGCTTCTGTGAAGCTAGTCTCTCCTAAATGGTATAGTAATAAATTTGCCATATACTATCAAAATGACAGTCTCCTGCAGAAAATAAAGCTCAACTGTCATGATACCCGAAAGTAGGTCTTGGCTTCGGACAAGAAAAAAAAAAGGAAGATGTCAATCAAAAGTACCCTTGGCTAGCAACAAACCTCCTTCTTTGTTCATGTTTTACTTGTACTGTATAACATGGTAGACTGAGTTCCTGATATAGACATAGTTAACTTCTCTTCCCACAAGAAAAGGCTTTAAATTATTAGGAATGTTGCAACATGCAACAAAGTGAGGTGGAGATGCGCTATATGGCTAAAAGTTGGGGGACACCTGACCATCACATCTACAGTATATGAACTTGTTGATCATCCCATTCCAAAACCATGGCCACTAATATGGAGATACCTTGTATTGCAGCTGTAACATGCTCTACTCTTTTGGGAAGGCTTTCCACAAGGTTTTAGAGTGTCTGTAGGAATTGGTGCCCATTTGTGAGGTCAGGTACTGAAGTTGATTGAGAAGGCTCATAATCAGCATTCTAATTCTTCTCAAAATTTTTCAGTAAAGTTTGAGGTCAGGGCTCTGTGAAGGGCGCTCGAGTTCTTGCACACCAAAATCATCAAACCATGTCTTTATGGAGATGTTGGATGAGGATACCTGGCTCGTTCCAGTTCATCCCAAAGGTGTTCAGCAGGGATGAGGTCAGGGCTCTGTGCAGGATTCTCCAGCTTCTCCACATCAAACTCATCAAACCGCGCATTTTTAAGGATGTTGGTTGAGAAGACCTTGCTTGTTCTAATTCATCCCAAAGGTAATCAGTAGAGTTGAGGTCAGGGCTGTACACAGGACACTCAAGTTCCTCTACACCTAACTGGTCAAACCATGTCTTTATGAAGATGTTTGATGAGAAGACCTGGCTCATTCCATCTCATCCCAAAGGTGTTCAGTAGGCTTGGGGCTAAGTCTCTGTGCAGGAGACTCCATTTCTCCACACCAAACTCATCAAACCATGTCTTTATGAAGATGTTGGAGGAGAAGACCTGGCTCATTCCATCTCATCCAAAAGGTGTTCAGTAGGATTGAAGTCAGGGCTCTGTGTAAGAGACTCCATTTCTCCACACCAAACTTATCAAACTATGTGGAGGTGTTGGATGAGAAGACCTGGCTTGTTTCAATTCATCCCAAAGGTGTTCAGTAGGATTGAGGTCAGGGCTCTGTGAAAGACACTTGAGTTCCTGCACACCATTCTAGTCAAACCATGTCCTTATGGAGCTGGTTTTGTACAAAGGGACACAGTCATGCTGGAACAGAAAAGGGTCTTCCACAAACTGTTACCACAAGGTTAGAAGAGCACAGTGGTGTACAATGTCTTTGTATAATGGAGTATTAATTGGATAAACCTCAACTCAATAATTTGAAGGGGTGTCAAAATACTTTTGGCCATGTAATGTAGGTCTGATGGTCAGGTGTCCACATACTCGTGACCAGGGCTTTTTTTTCAGCAGGAACTAGGGGGAACTCAGTTCCACCACCTCTGGCTCAGGTCTTCTGCTCCCTGCTCACCACTATCACTTGGTAACACTGAAGTCCAGCTTCTGCGTTTTACAAGTGATAGCTTAGCTCCCAGTAGCTCCCACAGGTCAGACCCCCTGTGCAGATCCCACTGAGTACTGGACAGGGACAAGGGACATACAGAACGGGTGCCCAGGGTTCAGTGCAGTCATGGGAAGGAGAGGGTGTGTGGTAGGCCGCACCCTTTGTGGTCTCCATTTTTTCCCTGGTGACCAGTTGTTGATGCTCCTACTGCATGACCTCCCTTGCAAGTGACTGTAGTATAGTATAGTATGCTAGGGGGTACTACAGCCGGATAGGTGCTTCAGCTTAATATTGCAAAAAAGGTAAGATATATGACAGATGGTGGAGCTTTTAAGGAGGGGGGAGAAAGGAAGAGCTACTATTTGATGCCATTTGGCAGGTATGTGTGTGTGGCGGGCATGGTTGAGTTCCTGCACCTAATCTCTGAGAAAAAAAGCTCTGCTCGTGACCATGTTGTTTAGCAGCCTTGTTGTCCATTGGGGTGTAGGTCAAACGTTTTGTGGCTTTATGTCAAAAGGTGAATTAGGGACAGTTTTTGTAAAATAGCAAATGCTGCATATTTGGTGAGTTTCAGAAATTAAGAAACGTGATTTTGTCCTCATGTTACCCCCGCTGAATAGCCCTGTAATCAAGCACCAGTTGGTGTCACACTCACATACCCCCGCCTCCTCATACCCAGAAGTATTGGGTGCTCTTCATTTTTCCCAGTGTCTGATTTGAGTGGCACTGAATAATTCATAAGTATAAGCTTCTGGCGTAGCTACTGTTAAAGTGAACCTGTTGCTTTTCCTTGAATGCTAAAGGACAAGGTTAAGGGGATGCAAATAAAACAGAAAAAAAAGCAAGAGAAATAATAAATTGTAGGGATGTGTTGCTGTGTTGTAATGCTATCCCCTTCTCGTATCAAGCACTGGAATATGATAACATAGGAACACCTGCGGGTTTGGAAGTTAGCATGGCAGTTCTTGCATCAGTGGGGTCCTGGGTTCAATTCACACATTTTCCACAAAATAGATGCCAAAGATGTGACAATCCAATATGGATTTTTTCTGAGCTTTGATGTCCCTTCCAGATACACGAAGCAGTAAAATAACACAATTTACACTCTTCGATGTCTTCATAGTTTAGGAAAGTTTTCCTTGGAGGGCCATCAAATTGTAGGGAACGCCGCGCACCCCCTTCTCTTCTAACATGGCTGTCTGGAAAGCCCGCTGGGCGCACGGATCCACAAGCGCGGCGCGCACTTCTTGTCGGTGAACTTCTGTAACGGCTAAAGGTTACTTGGCAGCTGTGAAGACGGCCCGTATTAAATGCACCCCGCCAATGAGAAGCAGATCTGTTTGTGTGCTGGTTAGTTTATACATACGTCGTGTGATTGGTTTTCCTCTGGAGTAAGACAGAGCCGAGCCAGCGTCGTCCTAGAGACCTAACTCATTTGGAAAATGATGCCCTAATTGCATGACATGTAACGCGATCCCTCTATTATAATATATTCAAGATGTTTTTTCTGCGCAGGATATGAGTAAAACACGGTCGTTTCAACACAATGAGAGAATGGGTTTCCAAAAAAAAAAAAGACGATACCCTTCCCATTCACTTCTCAGATGTAGTTCTCCGCAAAGGGCTTAGAAAATAATGCTGCTTTTTTTTAAGACTGAGCTCTAGATGTTTATCCTTGCTGTCAACTCCATCACAAAAAAAAAAAATTTGAATATGCAGGTTTAGGGATGAGAACGTGTGATGAAAACCCATGCTTCCAAATTAAACATCATAAATCAGTGTTTCTCAACCAGGGTGCCATTTGCATTCCTTTGGGGTGCCATGAGCAGTTTGCTGTGATTCAGTTTCATGAATTGCCATGGTTTGGGCGGGCAGGCCAGCAGCACCTAAAAAACCAATCATGCTCCAGGGTAATACGCTGCTACGGTGTTGGCGGTTTATCTGCCCGCAGCATGGTAACTCATGATGCTGATCTGGGGCCGGTGGCATGCAGGGCCACCTATGGCATTCAGAAGAGGATGGACGTCTGGCTCCTTCAGACTTGCCCCATCTCTCACTTCTTCTAGGAACGACTCTAATATGATGGGGAACTCTGACATGGGAGGTCTCTGACATGATGGGGGAAACTCTTACATGATGGGGGGAACTCTGACATAATGGGGGGAATCTGACATGATGGGGGAAATTCTTACATGATGGGGGAAACTCTTACATGATGGGGAGAATCTAATGTGTTGGGGGAACTCTGCCGTGATGGGGGGGCCTCTGATGTGAGTGGGAACTCTGACATGATGGGGGAACCTCTGATGTAAAGGGGGGATTTTGGTGTGAATTTAATTTCATCAAGGTGGTTTCATAGTTCATAGTAGGTGAGGTTGAAAAAAGACACAGGTCCATCAAGTCCAATCTATGTGTGTGATTATGTGTCAGTATTACATTGTATATCCCTGTATGTTGCCGTCATTCAGGTGCTTATCTAATAGTTTCTTGAAGCTATCAATGCTCCCCGCTGAGACCACCGCATGTGGAAGGGAAGTCCACATCCTTGCTGCTCTTACAGTAAAGAACCCTCTACGTAGTTTAAGGTTAAACCTCTTTTCTTCTAATTTTAATGAGTGGCCGCGAGTCTTATTAAACTCTCTTCTGCGAAAAAGTTTTATTTCTATTGTAGGGTCACCAGTATGGTATTTGTATATTGAAATCATATCCCCTCTCAAGCGTCTCTTCTCCAGAGAGAATAAGTTCAGTGCTCGCAACCTTTCCTCATAACTAATATCCGCCAGACCTTTTATTAGCTTTGTTGCCCTTCTTTGTACTCGCTCCATTTCCAGTACATCCTTCCTGAGGACTGATGCCCAGAACTGGACAGCATACTCCAGGTGCGGCCGGACCAGAGTCTTGTAGAGTGGGAGAATTATCCTTTTATCTCTGGAGTTGATCCCCTTTTTAATGCCAATATTCTGTTTGCTTTGTTAACAGCAGCTTGGCCGGAATTAAAATTAGACTTGAGAAACTTAACATTAATAAATCACCGGGACCAGATGGCTTGCATCCGAGGGTACTTAGGGAACTCAGTCAGGTGATTGCCAGACCGTTGTTCCTAATTTTTACAGACAGTCTATTGACTGGAATGGTACCAGCTGATTGGAGAAAAGCCAATGTAGCACCAATATTTAAAAAGGGCCCAAAAAACATCCCTGGGAATTACAGACCAGTTAGCCTAACATCAATAGTATGTAAACTCTTGGAGGGGATGATAAGGGACTATATACAAGATTTTAGTAATAAGAATGATATCATTAGCAGTAATCAGCATGGATTCATGAAGAATCGTTCTTGTCAAACCAATCTATTAACCTTCTATGAGGAGGTGAGTTGCCATCTAGATAAAGGAAGGCCCGTAGACGTGGTGTATCTGGATTTTGCAAAAGCATTTGACACAGTTCCCCATAAACGTTTACTGTACAAAATAAGGTGCGTTGGCATGGACCATAGGGTGAGTACATGGATTGAAAACTGGCTACAAGGGCTTGTTCAGAGGGTGGTGATAAATGGGGAGTACTCAGAATGGTCAGGGGTGGGTAGTGGGGTTCCCCAGGGTTCTGTGCTGGGACCAATCCTATTTAATTTGTTCATAAACGACCTGGAGGATGGGATAAACAGTTCAATCTCTGTATTTGCAGACGATACTAAGCTAAGCAGGGCAATAACTTCTCCGCAGGATGTGGAAATCTTGCAAAAAGACCTGAACAAATTAATGGGGTGGGCGACTACATGGCAAATGAGGTTCAATGTAGAAAAATGTAAAATAATGCATTTGGGTGGCAAAAATATGAATGCAATCTATACACTGGAGGGAGAACCTCTGGGGGAATCTAGGATGGAAAAGGACCTGGGGGTCCTAGTGGATGATAGGCTCAGCAATGGCATGCAATGCCAAGCTGCTGCTAATAAAGCAAACAGAATATTGGCATGCATTAAAAGGGGGATCAACTGCAGAGATAAAACGATAATTCTCCCGCTCTACAAGACTCTGGTCCGGCCGCACCTGGAGTATGCTGTCCAGTTCTGGGCACCAGTCCTCAGGAGGGATGTACTGGAAATGGAGCGAGTACAAAGAAGGGCAACAAAGCTAATAAAGGGTCTGGAGGATCTTAGTTATGAGGAAAGGTTGCGAGCACTGAACTTATTCTCTCTGGAGAAGAGACGCTTGAGAGGGGATATGATTTCAATTTACAAATACTGTACTGGTGACCCCACAATAGGGATAAAACTTTTTCGCAGAAGAGAGTTTAATAAGACTCGTGGCCACTCATTACAATTAGAAGAAAAGAGGTTTAACCTTAAACTACGTAGAGGGTTCTTTACTGTAAGAGCGGCAAGGATGTGGAATTCCCTTCCACAGGCGGTGGTCTCAGCGGGGAGCATTGATAGCTTCAAGAAACTATTAGATAATCACCTGAATGACCGCAATATACAGGGATATGTAATGTAATACTGACACATGGTCACGCACATAGGTTGGACTTGATGGACTTGTGTCTTTTTTTCAACCTCACCTACTATGTAACTATCATCTACTAGGACCCCCAGGTCCTTTTCCATCCTAGATTCTCCCAGAGGTTCTCCCCCTAGTGTATAGATTGCATTCATATTTTTGCCACCCAAATGCATTATTTTACATTTTTCTACATTGAACCTCATTTGTCATGTAGTTGCCCACCCCATTTATTTGTTCAGATCTTTTTGCAAGGTTTCCAAGTCCTGCGGAGAAGTTATTGCCCTGCTTAGCTTGGTATCATCTGCAAATACAAAGATTGAACTGTTTATCCCATCCTCCAGGTCGTTTATGAACAAATTAAATAGGATTGGTCCCAGCACAGAACCCTGGGGAACCCCACTACCCACCACTGACCATTCCGAGTACTCCCCATTTATCACCACCCTCTGAACTCGCCCTTGTAGCCAGTTTTCAATCCATGTACTCACCCTAAGGTCCATGCCAACTGACCTTATTTTGTACATTAAACGTTTATGGGGAACTGTGTCAAATGCTTTTGCAAAATCCAGATACACCACGTCTACGGGCCTTCCTTTATCTAGATGGCAACTCACCTCCTCATAATAGGTTAATAGATTGGTTTGGCAAGAACAATTCTTCATGAATCCATGCTGATTACTGCTAATGATACCGTTCTTATTACTAAAATCTTGTATATAGTCCTTTATCATCCCCTCCAAGAGCTTACATACTATTGATGTTAGGCTAACTGGTCTGTAATTCCCAGGGATGTATTTTGGGCCTTTTTTAAATATTGGTGCTACATTGCCTTTTCTCCAATCAGCTGGTACCATTCCACTCAGTAGACTGTCTGTAAAAATTAGGAACAACGGTCTGGCAATCACTTGACTGATTTCCCTAAGTACCCTCGGATGCAAGCCATCTGGTCCCGGTGATTTATTAATGTTAAGTTTCTCAAGTCTAATTTTAATTCTGTGGTTGGGTGGTTATTCCCAGGCGATAACACTTATGTTTTTTCCTTGGAATATTAAGATCATAGTTTTTATTGAATAAGAAGATAATACCAATAACATCATGTAGACATCAATTCTTTAAACGTACAGGAATTGTAATACAGCTTTTAAAGCCAGGTCCTTGACAGCACCACCCAATGTCATGTTCCATTGTAAACCCATACTGGCCACCAACCATTCACAACCAGCTCATTGAGTACACATCGGTCATTTTATACCATTGTTCATCTGGAATAAACCTTAATCATTACTTTCTTCATGAACACCACATAATCATACAGTGCATACAGTATTTGTGACCACTTGTAGAATTCCTGCCAGGACTTCCTATGGTACATGCAGAATGCCTGCCAGGACTTCCAATGGTACTTACAGAATCCCTGTGGGAGGATGCAGGATGCAGGATGTCCTCCCCTTTGTTGCATTGTATCCACCTGACGCCCTCTATGAACAGATGTGTCTCTGCCGTTTGTCTGCTGGCGTCAGGCGGGGGGCATGTCGGCCGCCGCGCCATTGAAAGACGTCACTCCGCGGCGCCACGGTCGCTCGGCATATGGCCCGTGCCACGTGCATTGCAATGTGACTGGGTCTTGAGTGTACCTAGAGGGCTATAAATAGCTCCCTCCATCTTATCCCAGTTTATCCCATATTATTCTCCCTTCCTTCTAGATGGCTCTGAGGGACTAATGAACCTGACCTAATCTGACTTCTGCTTTGCTGATTGCAGTCTGGGCTCTTTGCTGAGTATTCATGTATATGTGGCTGGCTTTAAGTATATGTTTATACTATTAGGGCTGTTGGCTCTCATTGTCCAAGTCCATACCACCACCACCACCCCCCCATCCTATTTTTGTCTCTTTGAGTCTTTCCACCTGCCAATATTGTCAACATAGGTGCTACTTGGCACTCTGAGCCAGTGAGTATCTGTCTATTTCATTACAGTATCTTCTGTTTGAATATTCGGGATGCTTTTGTTTTGTTTTGTTTTCTTCATGACTTATGTCATTATACAAATTGTTCTAGCTGGCTCTTTGTTATGAATACCTAAGTACCTGAGATACTTTATATGATGATACTTGAGGCTAATGGGTGAGATTACCTTCCAGTTCCATGGACTCCCTTGCAAGGTACTTTTATGTGTGTGCCGTATGTGTCGCTCAGATATCATAATGATCAATTTTTAATATATGTTGCTATTATAGGAAGTCTTATTCATGTGTTTTATTTTAGACAGTGAGACCCGTTTCCTCCAACAACCCCTGAATGTGTCCTGATGAAGCTAGACAGCGAAACGTGTTGACGCACAGGGGCTCAATACTACGTATACTAGCATGTTCATCTTTGTCATGTATTGTGTATAGAGTGTATCATATGCTTTTAACCCTTTATCCTTTTTTTCTCTTCTGTACCATGTATTGTTATAAATAAAATATATTTTTAATACTTACTACTGTTCACTGTGCCTCTAAAGTTCGACCCTGGGCTATTTCATGCCCAATTTTTTATTTTGTTATATCAATTCCTTATACGCATGTGGCCATAGTAGTGCTTCCCTTATATTTTCTAGGCTTTCAATAGTACTTGCAGAATCCCTACCAGGACTTCAAATGGTGCTGCCAGGACTTCCATTGGTACTTACAGAATCCCTGCCAGGACTTACAATAGTACTCACAGAATCCCTGCTAGGACTTCCAATGGTACTAGCAGAACCCTGGCCAGGACTTCCATTGGTACTCACAGAATTCCTGCCAGGATTTCCAATGGTACTTGCAGAATGCCTGCCAGGACTTCCAATGGAACTTGCAGAATCCCTGCCAGGACTTCCAATGGTACTCACAGAATCCCTGCCAGGACTTCCAATGGTACGCACAGAATCCCTGCAAGGATTTCCAATGGTACTCACAGAATCCCTGCCAGTACTTCCAATGGTACTTGCAGAATCCCTGCCAGGACTTCCAATGGTACTCACAGAATCCCTGCCAAGACTTCCATTGGTACTCACAGAATTCCTGCCAGGACTTCAAATGGTACTTGGAGAACCCCTGCCAGGACTTTCATTGGTACTCACAGGATCCCTGCTAGGATTTCCAATGGTACTCACAGAATCCCTGCTAGGACTTGCAGTAAAGATGTTGGGTGTGTCTTATGAATAGTAGAGTATTTAGGGTCTAGCCTTTGAAGTGTCTGGTGCTGTGTCTTATTGCCAGCATCCTGAGAGTTCAAGAACTATAATTTTTACCAGCCAGTTGCCAGTTTATTGGCAACCCAGAATTACCAGACTCTTCCTTTATTTGCCACCTGCCACAACCTCTGCCTACCTTCCTACATTGTGTCTTCTACACCCTAGCCCTTTTGTCCCACCAACCCCTTCATGGGGGCGACCTGGAGGGCTGTGAACTGATACCAATTTTCAGCAAACAAAAAACAAAAAACAAAACATATTGACCAATTTAGTGTTCCTCACCATTACAAAAAAAGTTCAGCAAAGAAGACCAGGGACCACTAAGGTTACAGGCCCATCTCCAACCCCCAAGTGCTCTAGTGGAGACCAACTGTCACTTAGACTCTGTGCCTTTGGGTTAGCCCATGTCACCTGCCAGGGGGCATAAAATACTCCCATATAAAAACCATGACCAAAAAAAACATATTGACCCAATCTAGTGTTCTTCGCCATTGCAAAAAAAGTATAAAAATGTGAATGCCAAGAATTCCAAATGATATTTGAAAAGGAGTTGCCTGCTTGTTGCCAACCCAGATTGACCAGACTGTCCCCTTGTTTGCCATCTGCCACAACCTTTGCTTACCTACCTACATTGTGTCTACCCCACCCTAGCCCCTTTGTCCCACCAACCCCTTCATGGGGGCGATCCCAAGGGTTGTGACCTCATTCCAATTTGCAGAAAACAAGACCAGGGACCACTAGGGTTACAGGCCCATATGTCTCCTGCCAGGGGGCATATAAAAACCATGACCAAAAAAAACAAACATATTGACCAATCTAGTGTTCCTCACCATTACAAAAAAAAATTTAAATATTTGAATGCCAAGAATTCCAAATGCTGTGTGGAAAGGAATCCCATCAAAAGTGAAAAGGTCGTGAGAAGTTCTGAAGGCGTGAGTGTAAAGAGGTCACCAGGGTAGAAAAGAGGAGGATTTCAGCAGCTGCGCTTGATGTAGTATTTGAATATTAATCGAGGAAGTGAATGTTGGAGAAAAGCTAAAAGGAGACTTGTAAGTTAGAGTTAAAATCTGAAACCTATGATCTCTATGACTGGCAGCCAGCGGAGGAAGTGACAGAGCGGAGGAGCTTGTGTGGAGCAAGTGAGGTGGATGAGTAGAGCCGCGCGGGATGGTATGGAGTGGTGCCAGGCTGCTGGTTGAAGAGCTTAAGCCAATAAATGGTTTTCAGGATTTTGTAGGCAGGCAGAAGCCATCACAACTGCTGGAGAACATTTCATGACTGGAGCATCTTTTTAAAGAAAAAAAGCTTTTTTTTAGGATAAAAAAGAAACTACAAAGCGTTTAAAAAAAAAAAGAGAAAGAAAAAAAAAGAAGCCAAGCTCAACAGTAAAAATCCACTGAGGCCTAACTTAAGGTTGAAGGTTTAAATAAATCCTTGTAGGAAACACAAAGAGTTAAGGCTCCCTACAACAATGTTTTGAGATTGTCTCCAAGCCAGGAAGATTAATGAAATGTTCATGAGAATATTTGGAAAAAAGCCACATTCCTATGGGAACATCACTGCAGCAAAGTTTAATGGCGCAGAAGGACCATTTAGCAAGCGGAGCGTGTAGGAGAGGAGACCCAGGCTGGACTGTGGACGATCAAGGATTCTGCAGAAACAGAACAACGTGTCAAAATCGTATAAATAGTGTGTATAGTGCTAGGAGAACCCAAAGAGGGGAAAAAATAAAACAGTGCTGAAACCTGGGAGGATTTTAAACATGTGTTTAATAACAGACTTTTGATGAGCGATTCGGGACTCCTGAAACTCAAACACCACCAAACATGTACAGCTCAGAATAATCCAACGGCTGTGAGACAAACCAAACCGAAAAAGGTTTGCTACTCCTGCTGTTCAGGATTCTGACATTGCATTGTCTTTTTTTTTTTTTTTTTTTTTTTTTTATTGTTATAATTTTTTTCCACCATTAAAATAAAAATCACACAAATGAAAAAAGAACATAAATTAAACAAAGTCTCAATAGCAAAACATTTTTTCCACCAAATGAAGAAATTAAAAATAACTAAATAAATAAATAAAAATAAAACAACAAAAAAAAAAGGTCTCAAAAGAAAAACATTACATTATTTAAAATATTACTGAATTCAAAGCTATCCCTAAAATAAAAACGAAAATAAAAAAAATTAAATTAAAGCAAAACTACACTATATCTGACCACCATAAGCTAAAAACGCTATTTCACTAATTTTTAAAGTGTTACTAAACCCAGGACCCTGCATTCACTATATCTGATCTTCAGCACTGGGACAAGGTCAACTACAGCCCAGGGAGAACATACCAAACTGCACCCCCCAACCAAGATGTATGAGCATTATGTGTCAGCAAACCCCCCCCCCTCCAAAAAAAAAAAAAAAAAAAAAAATCAAGCACTAATTTGCATGCTTTTTTTTTTCACAAGAAAACAAATTTGCATGCTTACCTCTAAAATTCCCCCTTCTCCCAGTACAAATTTTCCCCTCCTGCTGAAATCCCCCCCCCCCCCCCAAAAAAAAATCCCCTCCTAGCACAAATTCCCTCCCCCCTCTGCCATAGCTTTTCTAGCACAAACCCCAAAAATCTGCACTCCTAGCACAAATCCTCTTCCCCCATCCCAACATAAATTCCCCCAAATCATCACTCCCAGCACACCATCCCCAAATTTCTCCTCCTAGAACAATTCTTACCCCCTGCCGACCTCCAAATTCCTCTTCACAACAAAAAATATCCTCTCCCCCAATCTCCTTCTGTCAGCCCCCACACACACACAAACTTCACATGCTTCCACAGTGCCCAGGGCAGACGCCCCCTCCTGCCCACCCCTTGTACCAGCCCTGCTGGTCTCCTACAGTACACAGAACTTGGAAATACAGTAGTTTTAGTAAATGTAAACTGCTAAATACTTTTTCTCATTAGCAGTATATAGCAGCCTTGTGACTTCTATCAGTGTCTATAAGTTTTCCTTCTCCCCTGACAGTTCTATGAGGCTGCAGGACCCCTGACCCTCTGTCTGGACAGTGCTGATTGGCCTTGTGCTGATCACATGCACTCTCCCAAGAAAATAAATACTCTCTAGCAATACACACCAAACTGAGCATGTGCAGCTTGTCCCCTGGACTCTGTTCTATCAGGAGATGAATTGGGGACAGTGGAAGAAGGGGAGGATCAGAGAAGACAGGACCAACCAGCTTTTTTACACAATGCAGAGGATTAACCCCTTAGGTTCCATTGTGAGTATAATAAGCATGCTTTACTGCATATACAGACTGATTTTACTGTTGTGGGTTTAGTAACACTTTAATATTCAAAGCAAACTCCCCCATCTGTCCATGTCTCCATGCTTTATTTACAGAGCTCATACGTTTCCTGTAGTTCTTGACCAGGTTTGCACACACTGCAGCAGGAAATTTTGGCCCACTCCTCCAAACAGACCTTCTCCAGATCCTTCAGGTTTTTGGGGCTGTCGCTGGGCAACACGGACTTTCAGCTCCCTCCAGAGATTTTCTATTGGGTTCAGGTCTGGAGACTGGCTAGGCCACTCCAGGACCTTGAGATGCTTCTTACGGAGCCACTCCTTAGTTGCCCTGGTTGTGTGTTTCGGGTCGTTGTCATGCTGGAAGACCCAGCCGTGACCCATCTTCAATGCTCTTACTGAGGGAAGGAGGTTGTTGGCCAAGATCTCGTGATACATGGCCCCATCTATACTCCCCACAATACAGTGCAGTTGTCCTGTCCCCTTTGCAGAAAAGCAGCCCCAAAGAATGATGTTTCCACCTCCATGCTTCACAGTTGGAATGGTGTTCTTGGGGTTGTACTCATCCTTCTTCTTCCTCCAAACACGGCAAGTGGAGTTTAGACCAAAAAGCTCTATTTTTGTCTCATCAGACCACATGACCTTCTCCCATTCCTCCTCTGGATCATTCAGATAGTCATTGGCAAACTTCAGGCGGGCCTGGACATGCGATGGCTTGAGTGGGGGGGACCTTGCGTGCGCTTCAGGATTTTAATCCATGATGTCGTAGTGTGTTACTAATGGTTTTCTTTGAGACTGTGGTCTCAACGCTCTTCAGGTCATTGCCCAGGTCCTGCCGTGTAGTTCTGGGCTGATCCCTCACCTTCCTCATGATCATTGATGCCCCTTGAGGTGAGATCTTGCATGGAGCCCCAGACCGAGGGAGATTGACTGTCATCTTGAACTTCTTCCATTTTCTAATAATTGTTGCCTTCTCACCAAGCTGTTTGCCTACTGTCCTGTAGCCCATCCCAGCCTTGTGCAGGTCTACAGTTTTATCCCTGATGTCCTTACACAGCTCTCTGATCTTGGCCATTGTGGAGAGGTTGGAGTCTGTTTGATTGAGTGTGTGGACAGGTGTCTTTTATACAGGTAAAGAGTTCAAACAGGTGCTGTTAATACAGGTAATGAGTGGAGAACAGGAGGGCTTCTCAAAGAAAAAAATAACAGGTCTGTGAGAGCCGGAATTCTTACTGGTTGGAAGTTGATCAAATACTTATGTCATGCAATAAAATGCAAATTAATTATTTAAAAATCATACAATGAGATTTTTGTTTTAGATTCCGTCTCTCACAGTTGAAGAGTACTTATGATAAAAAAATTACAGACCTCTACATGCTTTGTAAGTAGGAAAACCTGCAAAATCGGCTGTGTATCAAATACTTGTTCTCCCCACTGTATATGCAGAGTACATCATGCTAAATGCAAGGATCGACGAATCACAAGCCGGAATTAAGATCGCCGGGAGAAATATCAACAACCTGAGATATGCAGATGATGCCACTAATGGCAGAAAGTGAAGGAGAACTAAAGAGTCTCTTAACCACTTCAATTCCGGGCACTTAGACACCTTCCTGCCCAGACCAATTTTCAGCTGTCACATTTTGAATGACAATTGCGCGGTCATGCGACACTGTACCCAAACAAAATTTTTATCCTTTTTTTTCCCCAAAAAAAGAGCCTTTTTTTGGTGGTATTTTATCACCACTGGGGTTTTCATTTTTTGCGCTACAAATAAAAAAAGACCGAAATGTTTGAAAAAAAAAACTTTTTTTTCTTTGTTTCTGTTGCAAAACTTTGTAAATAAGTAAGTTTTCTCCTTCACTGATGGGCACTGATGAGGCAGTACTGATTGGCACTGATGAGGTGGCACTGATGAGGTGGCACTGATGATGAGGCACTTATATGCACTGTAGCACTGATAGGCACTGATAAGCAGCACTGATGGGCACTGATAGGTGGCACTGATATACAGCACTGATGGGCACTCATAGGCGGCACTGATGGGCACTCATAGGCCGCACTGATGGGCACTGATAGGTGGCACTGATGGGCACTCATAGGTGGCACTGATGGGCACTTGTAGGTGACACTGGAGGGGCACTTATAGGCGGCACTTTTTGGCACTGGTGGGCACTGATAGATGCCACTGATAGGCAGCACTCATCACGAGGCATTGGTAGGCATTACTGATGGACACAGAATGCCATTCCTAATAGGCATACCTGGTGGGCTCTAGTGGGCTTACCTGGTGGTCATGGGTGGGCATCCCTGGTGGCAATGGGTGGGCATCCCTGGTGGCCATCGGTGGGCACCCCTGCTGGTCCTGGGTGGGCATCCTTGGGGGGGGGGGGCTGCACTGATAATCAATCAGCACAGACCCCCCCCCTGTCAAGAGAGCAGCCGATCGGCTCTCCTCTACTCGTGCCAGTCAGTGCGTACTGAGGAAAGGCCAATACACAGCTTTTCCTGTTTACACACCGTGATCAGCTGTGATTGGACACAGCTGATCACGTGGTAAAGAGCCTACGTCATAGGCTCTTTACCTCGATCAGAGATGCGGTGTGTCAGACTGGGCGTGCGATCGCGGATTTTCCTGCTGGACATCATATGACGCCCAGTCAGGATAACAGAACCACTTTCCGGTCGTCATTTTGCTATATGGCGGGCAGGAAGCGTTTAATGAAGGTGAAAGAGGAGAGCACAGTGTTCTGCGCCCCCGAGCCCACCCTTTTTTTGAAGCCAATTAGAGCCTCCAGCTCTAATCATGTGCTTCAGAAAAAAACAAAAAAAACACCCCACTGGAATCCATGCATCTGGCGCCCTGTATGTAGATTAGGGGCCGGGCGCATGGATTAGGGGTGGTGGCGCCCCCCTTTTGGACGGGCCGCCACTGTGTGCAGAACAGGGTCAATATATAAAAACAGTGTCAAAGGACCTTATCTTGTACAATAGAGTTCTAGTTAATAAAGATCAATGGGGACTTGGGAAGGGGCCCTGTGAGCTAGTTCACCATCAACTGTGGGTAAATTATTGGGTATATGGGATTGTATGATATTTTGTTTTTTGTTTTTTTTGTTTTTTTTTTATGGTTGAACTAGATGAACTTGTGTCTTTTTTTCAACCTAACTATGTAACTATTTAAATTTTCATGAAAAACTTCAAACTGAAAGTTCAGTTGGGTTTTACAAAATAGAGCTTATTCTCCACGCAGCTTCAGCAAATACAGGTTGACTTCAACCCACTTCATACATCAGGTCCCATTATCTCCAAGCCAATCCCATAAGAGCTCTGCCGATCGCTCAGTGGATATCCTACATTTTAGGACAGTTAATACCACTCATATTTGTCAGGGAGATAAAATGTGCTTTGTATGATCGGGTACATCGCCTCTCTGTGTGCGTTTGGAGTCTGCGTTCAACAAGATTGCAAGAGAAGTTCACAATAAAGCATCATTCAGATAAATCCGAAAAGCGCCGAATGCCCGGGCTGCGCAGATTGTCATAAAGGTGACGAAATAGCAACAGAACAACTCAGCCCTGGCAGAACTCAGTATATTTTTTTGGGGTTTTTAGCATCTGAATTGTATTGTCTTTATATCTGCTGCAAGAGCTCCAGTTTCAGAAAATGTGGCACACAAACTCTACGTATCCGAAGCTTTACGGTGCATGTTTTTTTTAACCACTTGTCCTCTGAAAGATTTACCCCCCCCCCCCACCCCCTTCATGATACGGCACTGCGGTACTTTAACTGACAATTGCGCGGTCATGCAATGTTGTACCCAAATAAAATGTATTTCATTTTTTTCCCCACAAATAGAGCTTTCTTTTGGTGGTCTTTGATCACCTCTGCATTTTTTTTTTGTTTTGTTTTGTTTTTTTGCGCTATGAGCAAAAAACAAGCTCGACAATTTTGAAAAAAACAAAAAAAAAACAATATTTTTTACTTTCTGCTATAAAACGGATCCAATAAAAAAAAAAAAAAAATCATCAATTTAAGTCAATATGTATTCTGCTACATATTTTTGGTAAAAAAAAAAAATTCCCAATAAGCGTATATTGATTGGTTTGCGCAAAAGTTCAACAAACTACGGGATATTTTTATTTATTATTTTTTTTATTTTATTTTTTTTTACTAGTAATGGCGGACGATCAGCGACTTATAGCAGGACTGCGATATTGCGGCAGGCAAATCAGGAGCTAACTGACACTTTTGACACTTTCTGGGGACCAGTGACACTAATACAGTGATCAGTGCAAAAAAAAAGCACTGTCACTGTTCTAATGACAATGGCAGGGAAGGGGTTAATATCAGGGGCAATCAAATGGTAAAATCTGTTTCTAACCAGTGCTTGTGTACTGTGGGGGAGGTGCGTTTTCTAAGGGAAGGCATAGATCAGTGTCCCTGCTTTGCACAGATGAGAGCAGTGGCGGCTGGTGGAAAACAAATTTGGGGGGGGGGCACCAAACAGTAAGCCACCCCACCCCCCCGTTGGTCGGTCATTCAGTCGGTAGCACTTACCCCATCGCCAACGGCTTCCCCCTGCTCAGCGGCAGCAGCCTTCCGTTTTCCTGCTCTTCATCACGGCAGCTTCCCATTCTCCTGCTCTTCATCACGGCAGCTTCCCGTTCTCCTGCTCTTCATCACAGTGGCCTCCCGTTTTCCTGCTCTTCATCACGGTGGCCTCCCGTTCTCCTGCTTTTCATCACGGCGGCTTCCCGTTCTCCTGCTCTTCATCACGGTGGCCTCCCGTTTTCCTGCTCTTCATCACGGTGGCTTTCCGCTCTCCTGCTCTTCATCACGGTGGCCTCCCGTTTTCCTGCTCTTCATCACGGCAGCTTCCCGTTCTCCTGCTCTTCATCACAGTGGCCTCCCGTTTTCCTGCTCTTCATCACGGTGGCCTCCCATTCTCCTGCTCTTCATCACGACGGCCTCCCGTTCTCCTGCTCTTCATCACGGTGGCTTCCCATTCTCCTGCTCTTCATCACGACGGCCTCCCGTTCTCCTGCTCTTCATCACGGCAGCTTCCCTTTCTTCTGCTCTTCATCACGGTGGCTTCCCGTTCTCCTGCTCTTCATCACAACGGCCTCCCGTTCTCCTGCTCTTCATCACAGAGGCTTCCCGTTCTCCTGCTCTTCATCACGGCGGCTTCCTCTTCTCCTGCTCTTCATCACCGCAGCTTCCCTTTCTTCTGCTCTTTATCACGGCATCTTCACGTTCTCCTGCTCTTCATCACGGTGGCCTCCCGTTATCCTGCTCTTCATCACGGCGGCTTTCTGTTCTCCTGCTCTTCATCATGCCGCACTCCATTTCTCCTGCTCTTGATCACGGCAGCTTCCTGTTCTGCTCTTCATCACGGCGGCTTCCCGTTCTCCTGCTCTCCACGGCGGCGGCGGCTTCCGTCCCCCCTCCCTCCTCAGCGGCCAATCTGGAGTCTTCTCTTTACGACCAATCAGAAAACAGGTCTCACACACTCGCTTCTGATTGGTCGGATTGAGGATCAGTGTTTCAACAGCGAATAATAATTCGCTGTTGTAACACACCTGGGTGGGCTCCGGTCTCATGCTCTGTGCCCCCGAGCCCACCCTATTTTGAAGCCTATTAGAGCCTCTGGCTCTAATCAGGTGCTTAAAAAAAATCCCCTGCCGCTGTAATTTATGTGCCCGGTGCTCCAAAAGGGGCATGAATAGGGGGTGGCTGTGGCAGCCATGGATAGATTGATGCATCATTCCATTATGCAAATAGGGGGTTGGCGAGGAGAGAGGGGGCAGCGCCCCTAATGGGTGGGCCGCCACTGGATGAGAGCAGTGAAGATTGGGGGGGGATTGCCAATAGGGGAATTTGTGAAGAGGTGAGAGCTGTGAAGAGTCGGGGAGTTTACAGATGAAGGGGTGGATCTTAAACAAGAAGGTTTGCGACAAATTTAAGAGCCCCGTTCTGGGATTTTGGTGAAATATCAAGGGTCTAAACAGACCCCTGATGTCTCACTTTTGAGACAGAAAATAAAACTGAGGACAGAGATCCCCCAGTCCATTTCTCTGCAGTAAACAGAGTTTACTATGCTTCAGTTAAGAATGAAGACAGGAGCAAATGGGTACAGATAATTCGCTCTGTTCATTCAGAAAAGGAAGACGCCGGTTAATGAAATACTTCCCCACTCCTGAGAGGAGAGGGGGTAATGTGGCAGCACTGCAGGGGGGGGGAGGGAAGCAAGGGGAATCTGCACCACACGGGGTGATTAGGGTGTGGCCAGGCACACCCGGCACACCCTGTGTGCATGCCTATGCACAGATGGAAATTCGGCTGGTCCCTGTTGAACCGACCAAATTTCAATCCATGTATGGCCAGCTTAAATCCTTCAAAGGCCAGAACATTCTCTTTCAAGCCAGCCATTGTAGTTATCTGGAATCTATCATGCATGTAAAACTGTTCCTTTATTTTTGGAAGTATTCTACCCTTAGCTCAGGGGTGTCAAACT
Organism: Lithobates septentrionalis; assembly: GCA_037952835.1. Taxonomy (NCBI): domain Eukaryota; kingdom Metazoa; phylum Chordata; class Amphibia; order Anura; family Ranidae; genus Lithobates; species Lithobates septentrionalis. Next base: position 141,063 of record JBBDGP010000114.1, on the reverse strand, counting down.
CAATTTAATTGAGGGCTGCATCAGCAGTATGGTTGGCCTGAAAGGGCCGGTTGTATCTGTAGAACTAGATGTCCAGAGCACCCCAACCCCCCCTTACATCAGATGTCAAGAACCCTCCTTACCATCAGAAGTCAAGAGTCCCCTACCCTCCTTTACATCACAGTGCACCTCCCCTTACCTTGTGCTGCTGCCAGGAAGTGGCTGGGGGAGGAGCTGGAAAGCAGAAAGTGCAGGGTTGAAAGGAGGACCAGAGGAGGACTGGAGTCAGCTGCAGGTGCTGAGACCAGGGGAGGCGGAGACGAGGGGGGTGCTGCAGCTGCACAGAGAGGCTCAGGATCTGGAGGAGGAATTCTGTCCTCCTTTCTGCTGCCGGCTGCTGACACAAGGTGGTGGTGGAGTAAAGGGTCTGCCGCAGCTACAGGAGAGGTGTAAGGGCCACATGAAATGACCTGGCGGGCCGGATTCGGCCCGTGGGCCTTGTGTTTGGCAAATGTGCTGTAGCTGCTCTGCTACATTTTACAATGTATGTCAGCAAAAACTAAACATTGGATGGTTCACACTGGGGCGACCTGTCAGGCGATTGGCCACCTGACAAGTCGCTCTCCATTCAGTGCAATGGAACCGTTCTAATGGGAGCGACTCAAGTCGCTCCGACTTAGAAAAAGGTTCCTGCACTACTTGGGAGCGACTTCGGAGTGGCTTGCATTGACTTCTATTAAAGAAGTCGTTTGCAAGCCGCGCTGAGGTTGCCCTTTGCAGGACAGCTTAAGATTTGGACGACTTTGAAGCCGCCCCAGTGTGAACCGGCACTTATGGGATTTCCAGTTTCTGATATTGTATACCAAAGCGTTACAATGTACAACGTATTAGATATGAACATCTTGAATTGTGTGAAGTATCAGGAAAGTATACTCTCTTAAAGAAGAATTCCAGTTATATGAATATTTTTACATTGGTCTAATTTGTACAAGATAGAGAGCATAATGTCACCACTCAACCCCCCCCCCCCCCCCACTTCGTCCAATCAAAGAACGCTTTGTATCAATTAAGAAAATATAAAGCAATCTCTGAATGGCACTCATGCTAAGCAGGGACCTCCTGTGCTCATATTACAGTAGGGCAGCCACTCGGCACGGGACATCACTGGAGTAGTGGTGAGTGGTGTCTAATGTGGTGATTTCAAGCTTCTAGCAGAGGTCTCAAACTGGCGGCCCTCCAGCTGTTGCAAAACTACAAGTCCCATGAGGCATTGCAAGGCTGACAGTTACAAGCATGACTCCCACAGGCAGAGGCAGGATGGGACTAGTAGTTTTGCAACAGCTGGAGGGCCGCCAGTTTGAGACCCCTGTATCTAAAGGCATCTCATAGGTATAGTATATCCATAGTTACATTGGTCCAAGCTTGCCCCATTTCAACTTGACCATTTTCGATGTAAAAACATCCATACCTGGAATTCTTCTTTAAAAATTACAAAAAGTACTTTCTTTCTGCTCACATGATCTTACCATTATGTGTCATCGATTCACAGAAGTGACATCCCATGGGAGAGCGATCATGTTTTCCATGCAGAGATACTGCAGACTTTTTAGAGAATGATACTAAATTTAGAGAACGTTCAGTCTGGTGTATTCCATCAGTCCCAGGAATAACCAAATGAATCTACTTATTCCATTCTGAAAAACGATCCTTTTCATTTTGTTTTGTTAAAGGCAGGAGCGGATGGAGAAAGCGTAGGTCCTAGGCGAATATGAAATGTGGGACCTAAAACTGTGGATGGGTAAAATAGTCAGCATGTACCGGTATTAATTCCATCACATGGGTTGGCAAAAGGAGAACACACGCGTAGTTCCTCTTCCAAACAGTACAGGTTCAACGAGCCCCATTCACACCTGAGTGGTTTGTAGATTGAAGCCTGAAGCTACAAAATGCTGGAGGGGAAAAAATCAAGTATTCTTTATGGAGATGGTTCACATGTCCACTCCAAAATGCCTGAAGCCAGAAGCTCCAAGTTCTGGAACTCTTTTTTTAGGCAGATTCGGGCGTTTTTCTGTTTTTTACATTGGTGACCTTTTGACAAAATCACGGCAAAAACATGGAAAAATCGTGCTAAAAAATGCGGCAGAATCGCGGCAAAATCGCGCAACTTTCTGCCTGAAAACGCTATGCTCAAGTGTGAAGGGGCCTTAAGCTCCTGATTCAAGTACTGTGCTCCATTATGTATTACTCACAAGGCCTCATATAGTTCAGGACACCTAAGAGTTCTACAAAAGGGGAACTCAATATCCAATGGAGCTTTCTTCTGACAAGCACCCTGTCCACCCATGAGGTGTCCTATTGTGAGGACAGATTGAACCTCTTGTGCGTGATACCATCCCTTCATTGGTATAGCCAAGGCTGCCTCCCAAGGCCACCTCAGGCAGAAGATAGGCCAGCCTCTTAGGGGGCCTTCTTGCCCGACCCTGTCTTGGCACTACTACTTTTACAGGGAGGAAAGACATTTAAGTAATAGCACACACAGCTGTCCCTGAGAGACAACGTCAGGTGCTGGACCTCTGCTGTGTGTGGCAGTAAGTTCTCTCGCTGAACCACCTGCGATGTTGGACAGCTCCCTGCCGGATTGCCTGCCTTATGTCTTGTTTCTCGTGAACCTTGTACCAAACCACATCCAATGGAACTTTCTTCTGGCAAGCACCCTGTCCACCCATGAGGTGTCCTATTGTGAGGACAGACTGAACCTCTTGGTCCTCTATTTGCTTTAACTGAGGGGTTAAAGCTGCACCCAAGCCTAAACTGTCCCTATAAAAGACTTAGTCCTGTCCCTACCTAACACTTCCCAATGCAGAACCCCTTAATAATGTAGAAAAAGCTATCTATAGTTCTCCTGTGTCCTAAGGTGGCCACCAAAATCTTACAGGAACTCTGTGTCAAAATCTGACAGAGGCTTCCTCAAGATGATGCACATGGCAGAGGATGCATTAGTCTTATGCCGGGCTTCCCTCAAAGTCAGGATTAAACAATGCTGACATGACCATTCTTTTTAAACTGCTACTTAATGATCAAAGGATTGTTAACTTCTCTTTCCAGTACAGGTAACCAGATGGCATGATACCATCCATTCATAGGTATAGCCAAGGCCGCCTTCCAAGGCCACCTCAGGCAGAAGATAGGTCAGCCTTTTAGGGGGCCTTCCTTCCTGACCCTGACTTGACACTTCTGCTCTTACAGGGAGGAAAGACATCTAAATAATAGCACACACAGCTGTCGCTGAGAAACGTCAGGTCCTGGACCTCTCCTGTGTGTGGCAGTAAGTCTTCTCACTGAACCACCTGAGATGACGGACAGCTCCCTGCTGGATTTCCTGTGTTTCGTCAAATTAGGAGAATTGGTAATGGAAGTGACGTTCCATCGCCGCCATCTTGCTACACCCCGCACTCCTCCACAGTAAGGATACATGAGAAGGGGGCAAGCGGACATTTTGTTACACCCACCGGAGTTTTGCATCCCACAGTTATTTTTAACAGGAAACACAGCTTATATGGTGAAATACAGTATTCGGAAAACCATTGGACTGTTTACACGTTGAATTATAAAAGCAGCGCTGTTCTGTCACATCAGCAAACCTGTGAGATCAGCAGGTTTACCGCTGCTTTTATAATTCAACATGTAAACAGTCAGATGGATTTCCAAATCCTGTATTTCACCATATAACCTCAGTTTACTGTTAAAAATAACTGTGAAACTCCGGTGGGTGTAACAAGATGTCCGCTTGCCCCCTTCTCGGTGTATCATTACTATGGAGGAGTGTGGGGTGTAGCAAGATGGCTGCGACGGAACGTCACTTCCGCTACCATTCTGATGGGTCGCCTAATCTGATGGAACACCTGCCTTATGTCTTGTTTCTCATGAACCTTGAACCCCTTGCTCCTCCCATGAACTTCCTGATCTAAGCCATGTCTCTGCACTTCTTGTTTGCCAGATTATTGTGCTCCCTCAAGGCAATATCTCGCTCTTGTTATTCCTGCTGCAGTCTGTATCTTTGCTACCACTCGTTACCGACCTTTGGCTTGTTCCTCGACTACACCTCTGCTTGATCCTAATCTGGAACCACTTGTTACCGACCTTTGGCTTGTTTGCCGACTATGCTTCTACTTGATCCCTACCTACTATATCTGCTACTGGACCTCGGCTTGCTAACCTCCTGGTGGGGCGATCCTGAGAACCGCGACCTGGTACTAACACGCAACAAAGCCCATCTCCATCATCAGGCACTCAGGTTAATACCAGTTAGTACTTATACCCCGCACTTTGAGTGAGCCTGTGTCATCCAACAAGTTGACCTGCTTGATCACTTATTCAGCTGGTCGGTGGGAGCCTCTCTGCTGCTATAGCTACTGGTCTCCCAGCCTGACCCCAGACTGGCTTCATAGTGTTACAAATGGCCATTCCTGATTGGTTCTGTTTAAATATTTCATATACACTATATAATCAAAAGTATTGGGACACCTGCCTTTACACGCACATGAACTTTAATTGCATCCCAGTCTTAGTCCGTAGGGTTCAATATTGAGTTGGCCCAACCCTTTGCAGCTATAACAGCTTCAACTCTTCTGGGAAGGCTGTCCGCAAGGTTTAGGAGTGTGTCTATGGGAATGTTTGACTACTCTTAATACTTATTATTATCTTATCCTATTATCTTACTCTTATTAAAGTGGAGTTCCACCCAAAAGTGTAAGCTCTGCTTATCTGCTTTCCCCCCCCCCCCCCCCGGTTGCACATTTGACACTGTTTTTGGCAGGTACCCATCCCCACTTCTGTGAGTCTCTGCCATGGCGAGGTCCCTTAGAAGTTCGGCCCCCCTGCCGGTTTCCCTCACCATGCATGGCGGCGGCAGCACCTGAGAGCCGATCAAAAAATCGGCTGGGGTGCCGAGTTCGCGGAAACCCGCAAGGGGGGCGCGGAACTCCACTTAAAGTTGTGGGGTTGTTTTTCAGGTGTTGGGCTTGGCCCCTTAGTTCCAGTGGAGGGAGCTCTTAAGGCATCAGCATACCAAAACATTTTGGACAATTTAATTCTCCCAACTTTATGGGAACAGTTTCGGGATGGTCCCTTCCTGTTCCAACATGACTGAGTACCAGTGCACAAAGTAAGGTCCATAAAGACATGGATGAGTGAGTTTGGCCCTACCCACTGACCCCAACCTAATAGAACACCTTTGGGATGAATTAGAGTGGAGACTGCCAGCGAGGACTTCTTGTTCACATCTGTGCCTGGCCTCACAAATGCTCTTCTGGAAGAATGGTCAAACATTTCCATAGACACACTCCTAAACCTTGTGGACGGCCTTCCCAGAAGAGTTGAAGCTGTTATAGCTGCAAAGGGTGGGCCAACTCAATATTAAGCCCTACGGAGTAAGATTGGGATGCCATTACATTTCACGTACTTTTAAAGGCAGGTGTCCCAATACTTTTGGTAATATAGGGCATATTCATTTCATATTGATATTCATTTCAATTTACAAGCAACAAACTTTTTTGTCCCCTACCATTGAGACTTCTAACAGAATAAAACCACCTCCAATTCTGCTAGAGTTGAGAACACTGACTATATTCTATTCACTTGTGTCCCTGATCTTTGGCATGTACATGTCCTACAATTTTAGAATGAAAAGGAGACAATTTGTCTGTAACATTACTAGAACCGGAGACTAAAAAAAAGTGAAATACTGTAATATTATCAATAGCAGAGCTTTGTACGGTTCCATGACAAACTTAAGAAAATACATGGTCTCATGGCAAGGTGAAGAGAAATAGTTATCCTCTCCCTGCCTTGACAACAACGGTGCAGTGGAATTTTTATATGTACGTTCTGTTCACACCCACTGACAATGGACCTATTAAGGCATTGTCTGAGAACATGAAGAAAATTCTCCCATTGTAAAGGTTTTTGCCACAATAGAAACAATTATATATTATATGTTTCAGGGACGAACTTCTGCTTTACCAATAGATGTTTAGCGGGAGCTTTTTTTTATTTTTTATTTATCAATTCAACTATTTTGCCTGCTTGACAGCCTAGGGCATGAAGTTAACTGAGGTGGGAAAAAGTAATTTAGAGAAGGTCAGCCCTTGACTGGAGAGTGAAGGTCTTGATGGGGCACTCCATGTGAATGCTATTATATTTACCATGGCTGAAAAAAATATGTAAGAACTATTTTGGTTTGAAAATTGATGTCCACACTTATGTGATTAACCCACTCCATCCTTATCATAGCCTTGCAAAGCTATCAAAAGCATAGGCACCTTTCAGAGCTTGAAGTCCTGTGCAGCATCCTTCTAGTTAGGTTGCTACGATGTAGGAACATTTAGTTCTTTTTGGCTCCTCTGTAGTCAGTGGAGCAGTTGTTCATTCTTTCTGGCTGCTCTGGGTCTCACAGGACTGTAGGTTTGATTGCTGCCGCCTGTCTTCCAGAGGCTTCTGGAACATAGAAGGTTGACCAAGGAAAATCGCAGCCTGAATATTTTTTGTGCTCCAGCCAATCCCCTGGGAGGTTTGTCCAGAAGGTGGGTGGAGAGGCATATAAGTAGTCTGGGTTTTGGAGCAGCAAGGTCTTCCTCCTCTCCTTGCTAGAAGGAATCCACCAGACTGGGTGGAGGGTGCCTACCTGCACCTCCAGCAGTTATCCTGATTCATCGAGGTCCCAGCTATGGCCTCCTGTCAGCCTTGTAACAGAAGGAAGACACCCCCATCCCTATAGTAAACTATTGCGCCCAGGGCAGCTGCCCCTCCCGCCCATCCCTAGTCCCGGTCCTGGTGCCAGGACTGGGCTGAGTCCTCCCTTCTCTGAGCTGGCTGCTCAGCTGTCGGGTAATTGCCAGCTCCCATCTCTCCACAGTGACTCACCTGTTGATATCCTGCATGTCGGTCCTGCCTACTTAAGCCGTCCAGCCCAGATGATCTCTGCCTTGGTCACATCTCTATAGACGTTCTCATATGTTCCTGTTAAAGACTTGCTTGGCTGACATTCCATCTGGCTCCAGATCCTGCTTGCTGTTCTACTACGCTCATCTCTGGCTCCCTGATGTTTTGGCTTGTCTGACTATCCATCCTGAACTCTGGCTATGTTTTGACTACGTTTACTCTGTTTACCTTTTTTTATTATTATTAAACAAGTGAGATTTAACTGTACTTCTGTCTCAGTCTGATTCATGGTTTCTGACAGTAGGCAAAGGCCATGAATTCATAAGACGCAGTCAATCCACTTGTTGGTAATATTTTTTCCAGATTGGATGAGCAGGATCACCGCATGGATCAGTTTGCCATGGCATTACAAACGCTCCTGAGTTGCACGGCTCACCTGGAATTTCCCACTGTGGCTGCTCCGGTACAACCTGTGTTGCAGGCCATCCCTGCTGCTGCTCCAGTCACTGTGCAAACAGCCACCTCGAGTATTACCTCTATAAGAGGTATGTCTGGTTCCGCTCTGCTTCCCCAGCGATTTGGGCGCGATCCAATCCAATGCAGAGGGTTTCTCAACCAGGTTGAGATATACTTTGAGATACTGCCCCAGGCATTTCCCACGGACAGAAGCAAAGTAGGTTTTGTGATATCTTTGCTTTCTGAGAGAGCCTTGGCCTGGGCAAACCCTCTATGGGAGACACAAAAACCTGTTGTCTTGAGTTACCCTGAGTTTGTGGCTTCCTTTAAAAGGGTATTTGACGTTCCTGCACGCTCCGCTTCTGCTGCCAAGTGCCTCATGTCCATCAAACAGAGTAGGAGAACTGTTGCCAATTCCGCCATTGAATTCCGTACTCTGGCAGCAGAGGTTGCTTGGAACAATGAGGCCCTCGTGGCTGCTTTTTCTCATGGTCTCTCGGATACCATCAAGGATGAGATAACAGCCCGAGATATACCCACTGAGCTGGAGAAGTTGATCACGTTTGCCATCCTCATTGACTCCAGACTCAGAAAAAGACTCTCTTTTAAGGAGCGCTTGCGGAAGCCTCCTGTACATTTGTCTCCGAGCTTTGCAGTCCCACCCTTGCCTCCTGGTACCGAGTCTGTCAGTGAAGATGAACCCATGCACTTGGGTTCAATCGTCTCTCTGCGGATGAGAGAACCCATAGGAGGAGGGAGAGATTGTGCCTTTATTGTGGCCAGGCAGGCCACTTTTTGAAGTCTTGTCCTACCTATCCAGGGAACGCCTGAACCTTGAGGTCCTGTGACAGACAGACCTTGGGTGGCGTTGTTTCGTCCCCAATTATCCAAAAAGATAAGCTCCTGGTTTCGGTTAGCCTTTCTATGGCTGAGTCGTCCGTCGAGATACAGGCTCTAATCGACTCTGGGGCTGCAGGCCTGTTCATTAATGCTGCCTTTGTATCAAAGCACTAGATTCTGCTGCAGCTGCGTGGCACTCCACTTGCCATTGAAGCTCTTGACAGGAGACCTCTACAGCCTGCCCATGTGACTCATGAGACTGTTCCGTTGTCCATGGCCATAGGGGCTCTTCACCATGAGATAATCCAATTCCATGTTATTTCCTCACCTAAGTTTCCGCTGGTCATTGGTTATCCTTAGTTACACAGGCACATCCCCTCTTTTGATTGGCTCTGTGCTGAGGTTCTCTCCTGGTCGCCACAATGCAGTAAGACATGCTTCCAGAAGGTAGCCAAGGTCCTCTGCACTTCTTCTTTCTCCTCCCTGCCGGAGGAGTACCGCGTTTTTAGCGATGTCTTTGACAAAGGTCAAGCCTGTAGTTTGCCTCCACACCAGTCATATGATTGAGCAATTGACCTTCAACCTGGTGCCATACCCCCTCGTGGCAGGGTTTACCCTTTGTCGGTTTTGGAGGATAAGGCCATGGAGGAGTATGTTGCACTTTCTCAAGGTTTTATCCGCAAATCCTCATCTCCTGCTGGTGCTGGTTTCATCCACCTATGTCTGAGGCAGAGAGACAGCTGCGGACACACACGGCTCCAGTATCCTCTAAAGATATCTCCACCCTCCTCCATCCTCCTTTAGTACAGGACAGCATTCTCCCCGTAGGACGCAGACAGGCCGCAATCTCTCCTCCATCCAGCCCGTGAGACAGGACAGCTCCACATCACCCTACAATCCCATTTCAACATTTTAATGGAGAACACACATACCATCAACATACTACATAGAACGCTTGAACGTGGACTGGTATGGAACACAGAAAAACGTATTTTTCATCTCAGGCCACACTTTCCAACTAGCCATTCTGTTTATGTACATATGCTGGCCTACTGGCCCATATAGACTGTGCCCTGGTTCTCAAAGGCTCTGATGAAGAGGTTATCCTCGAAACGCGTCAGCCGACTCTAAACACTCACCTCAACATATTATGTTACTTTTAACATATTTTTAATTTCCATGTTTTACATATTTTGTTACCTGTTTGCATGATACGTAGTATTGGTATTATTTATTTGCTTTTATTTTCATATGAATAAATTTTATACTTTTTGATGTGAGCAATTGATCACCCGCCCTTCATCCATCGCTCTCCATATAGTCTTACCTTGACCACCCCGGGGTCAGTTTTTGGGCAGCGGGACACGCAACACCATCTCTTTCAGCTTTTGTACAGCTCACAATACTACTATTTTAAACCTAATAGACCCTCACAAGCGCAGGAGCAATCTTTCCTTGTCCACAATTTTCTTCTTTGTGAATAATGCCCCGTACACACGGTCGGATTTTCCGACGGAAAATGTGTGATAGGACCTTGTTGTCGGAAATTCCGACCGTGTGTAGGCTTCATCACACATTTTCCATCGGATTTTCCGACACACAAAGTTTGAGAGCAGGCTATAAAATTTTCCGACAACAAAATCTGTTGTCGAAAATTCCGATCGTGTGTACACAAATCCGACAGACAAAGTGCCACGCATGCTCAGAATAAATAAAGAGATGAAAGCTATTGGCCACTGCCCCGTTTATAGTCCCGACGTATGTGTTTTACATCACCGCGTTTAGAATGATCGTATTTTCCGACAACTTTGTGTGACCGTGTGTATGCAAGACAAGTTTGAGCCAACATCCGTCGGAAAAAATCCATGGATTTTGTTGTCGGAATGTCCGAACAAAGTCCCACCGTGTGTACGGGGCATAAGAGTGGTGAATTGAGACCTTGTATTGATTATAGGGGTCTCAATCATTTCACGATTAGGAATGCCTATCCGATTCTGTTGATTACGGAGTTATTTGACCGCCTCAAGGGAGCAATGGTTTTCACAAAGCTTGATTTGAGAGGGGCATACAATCTAGTGAGCATTAAGGAGGGCGACGAGTGGAAAACTGTGTTTAATACCAGAACAAGCCATTATGAGTACCTCGTAATGCCTTTTGGCCTTTGTAATGCCCCGGCAGTTTTCCAGGAATTTATTAATGATGTCCTCCGAGATTTGTTGCAGTTATGCGTGGTGGTTTATCTCGACGATATCCTCATATTTTCCAAGTACCTGGAGAGCCAAATTCCTGGGTTGTGTCATTTCCACTGCTGGTTTTTCAATGGACCCAGAGAAACTTTCAGCAGTCCTACAGTGGCCCCGACTCGTGGGTTTACGTCCTCTGCAGCATTTCCTGGGCTTTGCCAACTATTATCGGAAGTTTATTCGTAACTTCTCATCTCTGGTCAAGCCCCTGACTGGTATGACGAGAAAGGACGGTAACTCACAGAGTTGGTCTCCGGAGTCCATTAAGGCCTTTGAGAGTCTCAAGGCTGCCTTTGTTTCTGCTCCTGTTTTGGCATATCCTGATCCTACGTTACCTTTTATCCTTAAGGTTGATGCTTCTGAGACTGGAGTTGGCGCCCTTCTGTCTCAACGTCCTACCTCTGAGAGCGCTTTGCATCCTTGTGGCTACTTTTCCAAGAAATTGTCACCTGCGTGAGATTGGTGATAGAGAGTTGTTGGCAATCATTTTAGCCCTGAAAGAATGGAGACATCTCCTCAAAGGTACCACTGTGCTGGTTCTCATTCTTACTGACCATAAAAATCTCCCATTCTTGTCTGAGGCTAAACGCCTCTCTCCCAGAAGGGCGCGATGGGCTCTTTTCTTGTTAAGTTTCAATTACATTGTCTCATTCTTACCCGGTACTAAGAATGTAAGGGCTGATGCCTTGTCACGACAATTTTCCTCCACTTCCAAGATGGAGTCGGTTCCGATACCTGTGATTCCTCCTGATCGTATTCTGGCTAAGGTTCACGCCAGTCTCACTTCTCCTTTGGGTGGCAAAATTCTTGCTGCTCAGGTCCATGCTCCTCCTGATAAACCTTGTGACCGCTGCTTTGTCCCAGAGAGTCTCCATACTACCGTGCTCCAGACTTACCATTCTCCTAAGGCAGCTGGCCACCCTGGGAAGAATCAACTTGTTTGGGCCATTTCCCAACAATTCTGGTGGCCTAGTTTACTTGCTGATGTAACTGCCTCGTAGCTGCCGGTTCTGTGTGTGCTCAGAGTAAGACTCCACGACACCTTCCAGTGGGCCTCCTACAACCCATACCCAATGGAGAGAGGCCCTGGACCCACCTGTCTATGGATTTCATTGTGGAGTTACCCAACTCCCAGGGCAACACAGTTATCCTTATTGTGGTCCTCAAAGATGTGTCATTGTATTCCACTTAAGACATTTCCCACTTCTAAGGAACTGGCTTCCATTTTTGCTCGGGAGATCTTTCGCTTACATGGGCTACCCAAGGTGATTGTCTCGGACAGGGGTAGTCAGTTTGTGTCCCGGTTCTGGTGAGCCTTTTTTGCACAGTTGGGAATTCAGTTTTCTTTTTCCTCTGCGTATCACCCACAGTCTAATGGGGCCACAGAACGAGCCAATCAGTCCTTGGAGCAATTCCTACTTTGCTATATTTCTGACCATCATAGCAACTGGTCAGACCTATTACCATGGGCAGAGTTTGCTCACAACAGTGCCTTGAATTCTGCTTCCCCATTGTCCCCGTTTATGGTGAATTATGGTTTCCAACCTTCCATGTTGCCTGACTCGTTTGTTCTGCAGAGTATTCCTGTGTTAGAGGAGCATCTTCAGGGTCTTCATTCCACTTAGGCACAAGTCCAGGAGGCTTGGCATCATGCTAACGATAGGTACAGACTCCATGCTGACCGCAGACGCCTGCCTGCGCCTTCCTACCAGGTTGGGGACAGGGTCTGGCTGTCATCTGGCAACCTCCAACTTCTTGTTCCCTCACTGAAGTTGGCACCTCGGTTTATTGGGCCTTTCCATATTCTTCGCAGGATTAACCCAGTGGCTCACGCATCAGACCTTCCTTCTAATATGCGTATTTCAAATGTATTTCATGTCTCCTTATTAAAACCTTTGGTCTGCAACCACTTTACCACCTCTGTGCCACATCTTCACCCTGTACAGGTTGAGAACCATGAGGAGTATGAAGTACAGTCCATTGTTGACTCCCGTAGGTTCCGTGGGCGCATACAGTACCTGGTGCATTGGAAAGGGTACGGTCCAGAGGAACGCTCTTGGGTCTCATCCTCAAACGTACATACCCCTGTCCTCCTCCGTGATTTCCATAGACGTTTTCCCCTCAAGCCTGGTGGTCCTCCGAGGGCGAGGGGTCGTTGAGGAGGGGGTACTGTCAGGGCTGGGCTCAACCTTTCCTTCTCTGAGCTGGCCGCTTAGCTGTCGGCTAATTGCCAGCTCCCATCCCTCTCCACAGTTACTCAGCTGTTGATGATCCTGCTCATCAGTCCTGCTTACTCAAAGCGGAGTTCCACCCAAAAGTGGAACTTCCACTATAAGCACTCCTCGTCCCCTGACATGCCACATGTGGCATGTCATTTTTTTGGGGGGGGAGTGTGTACCTATTTTTTCGTGGGACTTCCTGTCCCACTTCCTGCTTCCTATCTTCGGCCGCCTAGGCGACTCCTCCTCTTGCCCTAGGCGGCCCCTCCCTGCTAGCAATCTTCTGGGACACAACTCAGGTCCCAGAAGATCGGCTGGCCAATAGGAGAGCACAGCGCGACTCAAGAATGCGCAGTGCGTGCCCAGCCGTGAAGCCGTAAGCTGTCACAGCCGGGTGCCCACAGTTACCATGACGGCACTGAGAAGAGGAGGGGGAGAGGAGCGAGCCTCCAGACGCCCACATTGCTGGTAAGTGTCAGTTTATTAAAAGTCAGCAGCTATGCTTTTTGTAGCTGCTGACATTTAATAAACTAAAAACGGGTGGAACTCCGCTTTAATCCGTCCAGTCCAGAGGAGCTCTGCCTTCGCCTTGGTCACATCACAAGAAACTATCTCCTGCGTTCCTGTTCAAGACTTGCTTTGCTGACATCCCTTCTGGCTCCAGATCCTGCTTGCTGTTCCACTACATTCATCCCTGACTTCTGGCTTGGCTGACTATCCGTTCCCGTTACTGAACTTCTTGTGTTTTGACTATGTTTTGTTCTTTTTACTTTTATTATTAAACAAGTGTGATTTAACTGTACTTCTGTCTCAGCCTGATTTCATGGTTTCTGACAGCCTGTCCTCCTCCGTGATTTCCATAGACATTTTCCCCTCAAGCCTGGTGGTCCTCCGAGGGGGAGGGGTCATTGAGGAGGGGGTACTGTCAAGGCTAGGCTCAGCCCTTTCTTCTCTGAGCTGGCCACTCAGTTGTCGGCTAATTGACAGCTTATATCGCTCCACAGTGACTCACCTGTTGATGTAGTCCTGCCTACTTAAGCCTTCCAGCCCAGATGATCTCTGTCTTCGCCTTGGTCACATCTCTATAGACGTTCTCCTGTGTTCCTGTTAAAGACCTTCTTGGCTGACATTCCTTTTGGCTCCTGTTCCTGCTTGCTGTTCTACTACGCTCATCTCTGGCTCCCTGACGTTTTGGCTTGTCTGACTATGCGTTCCGGTTCCTGAACTCTGGCTATGTTTTAACTACGTTTACTCTGTTGACCTTCTTTTTATTAATATTAAACAAGTGAGATTGAACTGTACTTCTGCCTCAGTCTGATTCATGGTTTCTGACACCTGGGTAGTAGAGCCGCCTTCACTGGGAGGTACTAGAGCCACATACAGAGGGAGTTACTAGAGCCAGGTCAGATAGGAGAGAGTAGAGATGCTAGAAAGCTTTGGAAGCCTAGCTCAAACCTAAACCCTTATCCTGCACACAGAGCACACCTGAACTCTGTACTCTGTATGCTGCATACTCCTGAACTCTGCATTCTAGAGCCATATACACAATGAGGTACTAGAGCCAGGTCAGGTAGGAGAGAGTAGTCATGCCAGGAAGCTTTGGAAGCATAGCGCACTCTTAAACTCTGCATTCTGTACACAGAGCACCCCAAACTCTGTACACTGCACTCCGCATATTCCTGAACTCTGCATTCTGTACGTAGCATACTCCTGAACTCTGCATTCTGTATGTAGCGTACTTCTGAACTCTGCACTTTTTACGTAGAACACCCCTAAACCCTGCAATCTGTATGCAGTGCACTCCTCAACACTGCACTCTGTACACAGCACACCCCTGAACGCTGCACTCTGTATGTAGCACACTCCTAAACTCTGCACACTGTACGTAGCGCATCCCTAAACCCTGCAATCTGTATGTAGTGCACTCCTCAACACTGGCCCTTTGAAGGCAACCATAATATTGATGCGGTCCACAATGAAATGGAGCTTGACACCCCTGCCCCGAGCTGACTATTGAGCCAGAATGAGTGAAATGTTGCCTGTGCCTGGCTAACTCTGCACTGACTTTGCAACTTCCCCTACTTTATGAGCTTTTACTGGTGAATATAAGGGTACACTGTTGCCTGCCTATGTAAGCTTATTCCCTCCTGTAATATGTATAGTTGATTTGTATTTATGGTCAAAATGTAAAATCATCTCAGCTAGTAAACAGATACTCAAATGTGGCCAACAGACTTAGGGAAAGATTTACATAAGGAAGGTTGGTCTTGAATATGGGCCGCACTGAATTCTAGTTCATGTAATGTGCTGGCCGTAGAAACCAATGACATGGTCATGTCAAAGTGGTATTTAGTACCTACCAGAATCACTCATTTTGTACTTCCCTACACTCCTTGATGTTTTTGGGGATATGGACAAGTAGGAATCTTTTTTTTTTTTCACAAGAAAACAAGTAGGAATCTTTTACCACATACGGTGAACATGTTCTGCAATACTGATGTTTTTTCTCTTCTCATTACACTAATAAGACACATAATACCTCGCAGAGAGGAATATGCTCCCCTCTGTATCAGGCCACCTGACCTCCTCAAGGTACAATTCAAACGTAATAATTAGGAATAGGTGAGGGGTAATGGCATACTGGTCACCCTCTTAGAAAATTGGTGTTGTAGGTACCACATCCTCCATTACATAATACAACGAGAAAAAAAAAATCCTAAGTAAATTGCAGGTAGCACACCAACTATATATAAAAGATATTACAAATTTTATTACATCTTATCAAAGTTAAAAAGCCACATAAAATAATTGCATGCTAAACATGAACATCCGTAAAAATTGTATACATTATACATCCTAAAAATGCAGAATACATAAAATTAGAGGAACCCCAAAAGTAAATGATCAGAAGAGAAATCCAAATCAAATTAATATTTGGAGTGACCGCCCTTTGCCTTCAAAAAAGCATCCATTCTGGACTTGCTCACAGTTATTGAAGGTACTCGGCAGGTAGGTTGTTCCAAACATCTCAAGGAACTAACCACAGATCTTCTGTGGATGTTCGCTGCCTCAAATCCTTCTGTCTCTTCATGTCATCCCAGACAGACTCCATGATGGTGCGATCAGGGCTCTGTGGGGGCCAAACCATCACTTCCATGACTTCTTGTTCTTCTTTACACTGAAGGTAGTTTTTAATGATATTGGCTGTATGATTGTGGTCCTTGTTCTGCTGCAGAATAAATTTGGGGCCAATCACACTCCTCCCTGATGGTGTGGCATGATGGATAAGTATCTGCCTGTATTTCTCAGCACTGAGGACACCACTGATACTAACCAAATCTCCAACTCCATTTGCAGAAATGCAGCCTCAAATGTGCAAGAAACCTTCACCATGCTTCAGAGTTGCCTGCAGACACTCATTTTTGTATCACTCTCAAGGCCCTTCACCAACAAACTGGCTCCTGCTACAGCCAAATATTTCAAAATTTGACTCATCAGTCCTGAGCACCTGCTGTCATTTTTCTGCACCCCAGTTCCTATGTTTTCCTGCATAGTTGAGTCGCTTAGCCTTGTTTCCATGTCGGAGGTTTGGCTTTTTCTCCGCAATTCTTCCATAAAGACCGCTTTTGGCCAGACTTCCCTGGACAGTAGATAGGTGTACCTGGGTTCCCGTGGTTTCCACCAGTTCTGCTGGACATCTTCTGATGTGGAAGGGAAGTAAGCATGATGTGTCTTTCATCTGCTGCAGTAAGTTTCTTTGGCCGCCAACTGCGTCTACGTTTTTTAAAGTTGCCCGTTTCTTTGTGCTTCTTCAAAAGAGCTTCAACAGTACATCTTGAACCCCCAGTCTGCTTTGAAATCTTTGCCTGGGAGCAGGGCCGGTACAAGGGGGGGGCGGAAGGGGCGGATGCCCTGGGCGGGACCATTTACTGGAGGAAGAGGGGCGCAATAGAAGCGCCAGTGAACCGGTGTTGTAAAAATTCCTGCTACCTATCCAGAGTTTACAACGCCGGCCTAGCGAAAATTGATCATTTTTAACATGTGCCGAGTGCGCTCCTGCACCCGGCACAAGCCTGAGACCAGCCCCGCCCCGCCTCTCACTTCCTTATCAGGCAGTTTCTGTCCTGCATTGGAGGATCTACCCGTCAATCGCCGACAGCTGGCGCCTGACGGGTAGATCGAGATGCATGCAGAGCAGCGCTGGAAGCATCTGTGATAAGTTCTCTCTCTCATGTGACGCTGCTCCCTGGCGGCCCCTCCTCTCTTCTCGTCCTTCCCTATTTGCTTGTGACATCATCTGGGATGGACGAGAAGAGAGGAGGGGCCGCCGGGGAGCAGCGTGACATGAGAGAACTTATCACAGATGCTTCCAGCGCTGCTCTGCATGCAGGCTAGTAAACAATGTGCCCTTAATGTGCTATGTGCCCTATGTTGTGCCCTGATGTGCCCCATGATGTGCCCTGATGTGCCCCATGATGTGCCCTGATGTGTCCCATAATGTGCCCTGACGTGCCCTATAATGTGCCCTGACGTGCCCCATGATGTGCCCTGATGTGCCCCATGATGTGCCCCATGATGTGCCCTGATGTGTCCCATAATGTGCCCTAACGTGCCCTATAATGTGCCCTGACGTGCCCCATGATGTGCCCTGATGTGCCCCATGATGTGTCCTGATGTGCCCTGACGTGCCCCATGATGTGCCCCATGATGTGCCCTGATGTGCCCCATAATGTGCCATGTGCCCCATCATGTGCCATTATGTGCCCTGATGTGCCATATGCCCCCGTGCCCTGATGTGCTCCGTGCCCTGATGTGCTCCGTGCCCTGATGTGCCCCGTGCCCTGATGTGCCATGTGCCCTGATGTGCGCCGTGCCCTGATGTGCCCTGTGCCCTGATGTGCCATGTGCCCTGATGTCCCCCATGCCCTGATGTGCCATGTACCCTTATGTGCTCCATGCCCTGATGTGCTCCGTGCCCTGATGGGCTCCGTGCCTTGATGTGCTTTGTGCCCCGTGCCCTTGATGTGCCATGTGCCCTGATGCGCCCCGTGCCCTGATGTGCCATGTGCCCTGATGTGCTCCTTACCCTGATGTGCTCCGTGCCCTGATGTGCTATGTGCCCTGATGTGCCCTGTACCCTGATGTGTTGTGCCCTGATGTGCTCTGTACCCTGATGTGCTCTGTGCCCTGATGTGCTGTGCCCTGGTGTGCCATGTGCCCTGATGTGCCCCGTGCCCTGATGTGCCATGTGCCCTGATGTGCTCCTTACCCTGATGTGCCCCGTGCCCTGATGTGCTCCGTGCCCTGATGTGCTCCATGCCCTGATGTGCTATGTGCCCTGATGTGCCCTGTACCCTGATCTGCTGTGCCCTATACCCTGATGTGTTGTGCCCTGATGTGCTCTGTACCCTGATGTGCCCTGTATCCTGATGTGCTGTGCCCTGTACCCTGATGTGTTGTGCCCTGATGTGCTCTGTACCCTGATGTGCTCTGTACCCTGATGTGCTCTGTACCCTGATGCGCTGTGCCCTGATGTGCCCCGTGCCCTGATGTGCTATGTGCCCCATGCCCTGATGTGCTCCGTGCCCTGATGTGCTCCGTGCCCTGATGTGCTTTGTGCCCTGTGCCCTGATGTGCCATGTGCCCTGATGTGCCCCGTGCCCTGATGTGCCATGTGCCCTGATGTGCTCCTTACCCTGATGTGCCCCGTGCCCTGATGTGCTCCGTGCCCTGATGTGCTCCGTGCCCTGATGTGCTCCGTGCCCTGATGTGCTATGTGCCCTGATGTGCCCTGTACCCTGATGTGCTGTGCCCTATACCCTGATGTGTTGTGCCCTGATGTGCTCTGTACCCTGATGTGCCCTGTACCCTGATGTGCTGTGCCATGTACCCTGATCTGTTGTGCCCTGATGTGCTCTGTACCCTGATGTGCTCTTTACCCTGATGTGCTGTGCCCTGATGTGCCCTGTGCCTTGATGTGCTATGTGCCCCATGCCCTGATGTGCTATGTGCCCGGATGTGCCCTAATGTGCTATGTGCCCTGATGTCCTATGTGCCCTGTGCCCTGATGTGCCCCGATGTGCCTTGTGCCCCCATGTGCTGTGCCTTAATGTCATGTGCCCCAATGTACTGTGACCTGATGTGCTGGGCTCTGTACCCTGATGTGCTGTACCCTGATGTGGCCTGGTGTGCTGTACCTGGATGTGCTGGGCTCTGTACCCTGATGTACTGTGACCTGTGCCCTGATGTGCTGTGCCCTGATGTGCCCTGATGTGCCCTGATGTGCTGTGCCCTGATGTGCTGTGCCCTCGTGTATTGTGACCTGTGCCCTGATGTGCCCTGATGTGCTGTGTCTTGTTGGTCCGATTAGAATGGTTTCATTGTACTGAATGGGGCGTGACAAGTTTCCCCAGTGTGAACCGCGCCTAAGTCACTGATCGCTGCCAATACTAGTATTTAACAAATTCCCAGTATAGATCCCATCATCTGTAGGCATTGTAGCTTTCACAGCGGCGGGGGGGGGGGGGGGCGCAGTTTTCCATCTTTGCCCTGGGCACCAGATGACCTTGTCCCGGCACTGCCTGGGAGAGACCTTGCTGATGCAGTATATCTACCTTGTGTCTTGTTGCTATGCTCAGTCTTGCCATGTTGTATGACCTGTGACATGAAACTGTTTTCTACAACCTCACCTTAGTAGCAGAGTTTGGCTATTCCTCACCCAGATTTAAGCCTTCTACACAGCCATGGACATCTACATGGCTGTGCCCCCCCCCCAATCCCCCGGAGCAAGGTGTCCGCACACGAACACTCAGGGTCACTCCTGACCAGGTGCCCAGGGTGCACTGCATCCAGGCGCCGCAAGCCGCCACAAAGGGGGGGGGGCTGCCAATTACTGTTACATTTAGCAGCAGGGACCCTGGACTCTCTTATTGCACCGTGCGCTGGCCTCTCTGCTGCCCGCTGCAGTGGTTGCTAGACTCGCCTGGCATCTAGCAACCAGTGATGTCAAGTCATAGGGCCGAGGTGAGGCCCCAGCATTCAGAGCAGAGGAGGAACTTCTTCCTCCTTCACGCCTGGTCAGTTTTGGCTCCACCCACCTCCTCCTTCTTCTCCAGGCAATGCGGCTCAGAGCCTGAGGGAAGGAAGGGGGCACATCTGAAGAGCTGAGTGTGAGCTGTCCAGCTACACCAGCACCTGCCTGAGGTGTGGCAGCCCGTGTCCATGTTCTGGAGCTTACCTAACAGCACTACTTGTATAATTGCGGTCAAGGTGGTAAATGAATTATTTCATGATAGATATGTGGGAGATATCATTGCTAACCTTCTAAAAATGCTCTTTACCTGGCTGTAATGCTGACCCATGGGTCTGAATGCTTTCTAAGCCAGAGCCTGTATGCACATCAGAAAAGTTTAAGGAAAGTTAAAAATTCTTATCTGCATACCTCCTCTGGGTTAATGAATACAAATATTGGAACAACAAAGCCATTGTGCTGGCATTTTCAGAAAGAAAAGTCAGTAGTGGAAACCTCTGTATACATAAAAACAGATTAGAAATTGCTAATCAATGTCAGCTTGATCCTTCTATTAAGCTTTTGCATCAGGTTTCTCAAACCTTTGCATGCCTGCGCTTTATGTGACATTGACTAAGCCCCTCCCCTTCAAGACATTGTCAAAAAGGGGTGGAGCATGGGTGACCTTAAAATGATGCCCCCCCCCCCCCCCTCTGAAAAAAGTTTGTTTGGGTACAGCGTCACACGGCCGCGCAATTGTCAGTTAAAGCGACGCAGTGCCAAATGGCCTGGTCAGGAAGTGGGTAAATCCTTCCGGGGCTGGTTAAACATCTGCACAGTACTATTTGTATAGAAATTTTTTAATTAATTTTTAACTTTTGAACCAAATAAAACTACGATCGTTTTACCAGTATTTGAACTTTGGAATCCACAATTTTACTTTATGTATTCGCGTGATCTGACTACCTCAGATGGGAGAAAGGTGGTGGGGAAGGTGTCAGAAAATATTTCCCTCCCCCTTCCCCTGTTTTGCAAATTGGCAACAGTTGCTGAGGGAAAGCTTTTTTTTTTTTTTCTCCGTATTCTGGAGCAAAGCTGAAAAAGTTATGAAATATTGAACTTGATGTAAATCCGTCTTTTTTTTTCAGCATAAACTTTCTATGCTTTCAGCCAGTAGGTGGCATTACTTCAATTTATGTCCTTTGAAGGCCCTTATGAGTAACTTTTATTCTTAAAATATCTAGCATGTTATGAATGTAAAGAACAAATACACTGTATCTGTTATTATAATTGTTATTATTATTATTATAAATTAGGTCTGTCTGTTTTACTATTTCAAGAAATTAAAATAATAAACCCTTGCCATAAATGGGACAATTTCTACCTTCAAAGAAAATTAAGATCAGGACAGAAGATTCCAGGTTTGCTTTAATGATTTCTGGAAAACTGTAAAGGATTAGTATGTCTCCTGTAAAAAATGATATGGTTTTCATTAGCACTTGGACACTTGCCATTTGCCAAATCGCTCCATGTGAGATTTAATTATCTACAGCCTGAAGTTTTGTTTCGGGGAAGGGGGCTGTTACTAGTAGAGGAATACAGCGGTCTAGTTTAGGGGCACTTATTAATTTATACTGTGATTTTATATCTTTTATCTTTACTATTATTGTTACTTGCTTTTTTTTTTTTTTTTTTATTTGTTTACTGATTATAAAAGAAAGTCAGAGCAGCTCCATGAATTTTAGAAGAGGTGGGGTAGACCTTATTGTCTTATAGTACGGTTTATCTGCTGCATAGCTTATATGTCAGGAGAACCGAGCTATTGCCTGTGCTCAAAAAAATGTACGTGTGCACGGAACTAGTATAGTGCACCCATCTACACGTGCGCGTACACATGCATATGCTGTGAGCATTAGCACACATCAGGGCCTCCTTTAAATAGTCATCTTGGCGCCATTCCTGGGACTGGACTGTGTGGTCATTCACCAATGCGCAAATGGATTTGCCGACTTTTTTAGTTCACGCCGGCCACTTGCCGAAGTCTACCTGTGGGCTGGCACATGCGCATGAGCACGAGTATGAGCATTAGCTGTTATGCCCCGTACACACGGTCGGACATTGATCGGACATTCCGACAACAAAATCCTAGGATTTTTTCCGACGGATGTTGGCTCAAACTTATCTTGCATACACACGGTCACACAAAGTTGGCTGAAAATCCGATCATTCTGAACGCGGTGACGTAAAACACGTACATCGGGACTATAAATGGGGCAGTAGCCAATAGCTTTCATCTATTTATTTATTCTGAGCATGCGTGGCACTTTGTGCGTCGGATTTGTGTACACACGATCGGAAATTCAGACAACGGATTTTGTTGTCGGAAAACTTTATAGTCTGCTCTCAAACTTTGTGTGTCGGAAAATCCGATGGAGCCCACACACGGTCGGAATTTCCGACAACAAGGTCCTATCACACATTTTCCGTCAGAAAATCTGACCGTGTGTACGGGGCATTAGAATACTAGCATGAACATTAGCTGTACAAATATTGGTCTCCTGACACATGGTTTGAATAGCTTGGTGAGGGGCAACTCGGGCGTTCTCCATAGAGCCCTGACCTCAATCCTACTGAACACATTTGAGATGAATTGGAATAAGCCGGATCTTCTCATTCAACGCCTTCTTATAGACATGGTTTGATGAGTTTGGTGTACAGGAACCTGAGTGTCCTTCACAGAGCCCTGATTTTAACCCTACTGAACACCTTTGGGATAAATTGGAACACGCCAGGTCTTCTCAACCAACATCTCCATAAAGACATGGCTTGACCAGCTTGGTGTAGAGGAATTTGATTGTCATGCACAGAACCCTGACATCAACCCTACTAAACACCTTTGGGATGAATTAGAACAAACCAGGTCTTCTCATCTAATATCTCCATAAAGAAATTGTTTCACGAGTGAGGAGTGGAGGAACTCAAGTGTCCTGAATAGAGCCTGACCTCAACCCTACTGAACACCTTTGGGATGAATTAGAATGAGGCGGGTCTTCTCATCCAGCATATCCATAAATACATGGTTTGAAGAGTTTGGTGTGGAGGAACTTGGGTGTCCTGCACAGAACCCTGACATCAACCCTACTGAACACCTTTGGGATGAATTGGAATGAGGCGGGTCTTCTCATCCAGCATATCCATAAATACATGGTTTGAAGAGTTTGGTGTGGAGGAACACGGGTGTCCTGCACAGAACCCTGACATCAACCCTACTGAACACCTTTGGGATGAATTGGAACAAGCCAGGTCTCCTCATCCAACATCTACATAAAAAATTATTTGACGAGTTAGGAGTGGAGGAACTCAAATGTCTTGCATAGAGCTCTGACCTCAACCCTACTAAACACCTTTGGGATGAACTGGAATAAGCCAGGTCTTCTCATCCAACACCTTTATATGGACATTGTTTGATGAGTTTGGTATACAGGATCCTGAGTGTCCTTCACAGAGCCCTGACCTCAGCCCTACTGAACGCCTTTGGGATAAATTGGAATGAGCCAGGTCTTCCAAAATATCCATAAAGACGTGGTTAGATGAGTTTGGTGTGGAGGAACTCGGGTGTCCTGCACAGAACCCTGAAATCAACCCTACTGAACACCTTTGAGATGAATTGGAAAAAGCCAGGTCTTCTCATTCAATGCCTCCATATAGACATAGTTTGATGCGTTTGGTGTAGAGGAGCTTGAGTGTCCTGCACAGAGCACTGACCTTAACCCCACTGAACACCTTTGGGATGAATTGAAGCGAGCCAGGTCTTCTCAACCAACATCTCTATAAAGACATAGCTTGACCAGTTTGGTGCGGAGAAACTCAACTGTCTTGCACAGAGCCCTGACCTTATCTCTACTGAACACCTTTAGGACGAATTGCAATGAAGATTGTGAGCCAAGTCTTCTGATCCAACATCAGATGTACCTAACCTCACAAATGGGCACTAATTTTCACAGACCCTCCAAAACCTTGTAAGACGCCTTCCCAGAAGAGTGGAGGCTGCTACAGCTGTAGAGGGGGACAAATCTACATTGATGGATATGGTTCAAGAACGGAATACCCAACAATTTCAAACAGGTGTTAAGGTCAGGTGTCCAAAAACCTTTGGTTTTTAGAACACCTTATTATATGGGGAGATATCATATTTCACCTTGTATAGTTATATATTCTAATTTAGCATCTTCAAGGAAATATTAACATACATAATTAGTAAGTTAAGTTAAATTTCAATGGTATACTGTATTCGAACGTATAACTGTTCCCTCGTTATAGGTCATTTGTACTTAACTCTTCTAAAAAATTCAACATATATCAGCCAAGCCTGACACGCAATGCCTTCAAATACACAGAATTTCTTATTTTCTGGAACAAACAGTGAAGATGAGGATTTGCTCCTGAGTCAAGTTCCCATGCTTTTCCTATTATATTCTTTGGCTGAAGTGGTCTCTTGGTCTTTAGATAAGAAATGTGTCAAGCTGTTCCATGTCAACAGCTCGTGTAAAGCTCCATCCGAGCTGTATAAACTTCTCGATGGCAGAAAACAACTCTTACCGTGTGTGACAGTGACTTTAAAACAAGCCATGTAATGGTCTGAGAGCAAATCATTCCCAATTTGTAAGATTTGCCCTAACCTTTGTGAAAAAAAAAAAAAAAATTGTAAAATTAATGAGTTCTGCAACTGCCCAGGGCTTGTAAAGGCCACAGTTCTGTCTGTTGGTTTGTTACTGCTCAAAAGATGCATATTAAGGCTAAACTCCGGACACAAAGACATGTATTCCTCAATAGCCACAAAGGATATAAATCCACTTTAGGTGCACCAAATGCCTTTACAAAACCCAAATTTTACCTTGGAAAAGTATCGGTGACATCATCATTGTGTTGAACATAGCCTGTGCAGAGAGCAGAGCTGTGGGAGGGGCCCAGCAGCCTCCACCCAGGTGGTGATACTGTCGCCAAAAGTCATTCTCCTGCGCTCGAAATGGTTAACCAAGAGGTACACAGTGTAGGAATTCCTTCTTAGCGCCAGTGGTCTTGCTGCCCTCTCAGGACGATGGGTATCCTTGGACTGAAAAACAATGTTAAAAAGAGAAGCACGCACCGACCTAGTGCATACCTAAAAAAATAAATTAAAAAAAACAATAGATATACTCACAAATGCATATTGTATAAACGCATTGTAATAGCAAGTATGACCAATCGCCTTCATGTCTACTGTAGTCAGGGGCGGACTGACAACTCATGGGGCCCCTGGGCAATAGGAGATTATGGGGCCCCTGGGCAATAGGAGATTATGGGCCCCCCGGGCAATAGTAGAAGATTATGGAGCCCCCGGGCAACAGGAGATTATGAGGCCCACAGGCAATAGATTATGGGGCCACACAGTATACAGACACACACATACAGTATACACACACAGACACACAATATACACACACAGAATACACACACACACACACACTGAAAAGGTACTGGAGAGGCGGGGCAGCTATAATCTTGGGATTTAAAAAAAACTGATTTGTACATACTGTCCCTGGTTTTATTGAGGCTGGCAACCCTGATGGGGCCCCTTAGTGGCATAGGGCCCTCGGGTAGTGCCCGAGTGCCAGAATGGTCAGTCCGCCCCTGACTGTAGTCTACCGGTACTGTGGGAAGACCAGGCGGCGTCCGTAATGGCTGATGGCTAATCGCCTTTAGGTCTACTGGAGTCTACCAGTACTGTGGGAAGACCAGACAGCATCTGTAATGGCTGACGCGTTTCAAGGGTGAACCCTCTTCCTCAGAGCCAAAGTGGTGAATGACCAACAAGCATTCTCAAAGCGCATACACTTTATTACCAAAAGTATTGGGATGCTTGCCTTTACACGCACATGAACTTTAATGGCATCCCAGTCTTAGTCCGTAGGGTTCCATACTGAGTTGGCCCACCCTTTGCAGCTATAACAGCTTCAACTCTTCTGGGAAGGCCGTCCACAAGGTTTAGGAGTGTGTCCTATGGGAATGTTTGACCATTCTTCCAGAAGCGCATTTGTGAGGTCAGGCACTGATGTGAACAAGAAGACTCCGCTCTAATTCATCCCAAAGGTGTTCTATCGGGTTGAGGTCAGGACTCTGTGCAGGCCAGTCAAGTTCCTTCATCTCAAACTCACTCATCCATGTCTTTATGGACCTTGCTTCCAATACAAGGGTGCCATTAAATTTCATGTGCGTATAAAGGCAGGTGTCCCAATACTTTTGGTAATATAGTGTATATACATATCCATTGGCAAAGTCTCCACTCCCCAGGTAATTAGGAGGTGGGGTCAAGCTTATATTCATATAACAATTGCATATAGGTTGTGTATAAATAGTATTTAAAAAACAATAAGATCCTTGCACTCTCATAAAGTGAGGTAATATAATATAAATAAAGGGATGGTCGCCAGCACAAGTACCATACCTGGTACCTTTCTTTTAAGAGGTGATTTTACATTGTGTGGAGCCAAATGTGCACTTACCCAAGTGGCACCGTGCCTGCTTGTCGGTGGGCAGTCATATACTTTGTAGCTCAGAGAAACAACCGGATAGGACTGACAACACTGCTTGGGATTTGTGCAGGAGGAGCAGCTGGCACATAATGTTAAGGAGAGTTAGCAGCTCAATGGATTTCTGGAAGGATCAACAGGTATTTTTTTCTGAACTTATATTGCAGAGTCAAAGACAACACAACAATGTTAATGTTTGCAGCCCCCCTGTCATCAGAGGTAAACCTTACCCATGCTCAACTGCTGTATTAGAAGTGTGGAGGCAGGAGACCGGTGCTCTTGCTAAGGTGTTCACTCTTCACAACATAAATCCATAATGATAATAGCCGGCAACCCGGTGGCTACTGAGCAAATTCTTTATCGGTTACATAAATGCTGGTACACAATCCAAAATGCTTATGCGTTTCGGCTTACAGAGCCTTCCGCATAGCAAACCTGTTGTCAGAGGTATCTAGTAAATTTAGTTCTCCTGGGTAGTAATTTGCCCAAGGCCATTTTGTCATTTTTAGCACTTGGTTCTCCCCTAGGTTGATGGTTGCTGCTGTTCCCCGCTGCTGCCACTGGGGGTCAGGAACTAATAATAAAAACCCTGTATGGGCTCAACCAACTCCAATAAGGTAAAAAAGGTAAAAAAAAAAGAGGAGGAAAAAGAAGAAACACAGCCCACTGTACAAATAGCTGAATCAAAATTTATTATATCAAATACACATATATGGAACAGCCAATAGAATAAAACGAATGCCCCGTACACACGATCGTATTTTCCGTCGGGAAATGTTGGATGTGAGCCTGTTGGCGGAAAGTCCGACCGTATGTACGCTCCATCGAACATTTGTTGTCGGGCTTTCCGTCAAAAAAATGTTGGCTAGCAGGCTCTCAAATTTTCCGCCAACAAATGTTTGTTGTCGGACTTTCCGATCGTGTGTACACAAATCCGTTGGACAAAAGTCCACCCA
Source organism: Lithobates septentrionalis (assembly GCA_037952835.1). Taxonomy (NCBI): domain Eukaryota; kingdom Metazoa; phylum Chordata; class Amphibia; order Anura; family Ranidae; genus Lithobates; species Lithobates septentrionalis. Next base: position 113,853 of record JBBDGP010000114.1, on the reverse strand, counting down.
TGCTCGGAATCAAGCACGAGCCAGAAGCGCTCGGTCTTGTAAAACTAGCGTTCGTAATGGAGATACCACGTACGTCTTGTACGTCACTACGTACGTAATTGTTGGCCAAAATTTGTGTGACCATGTGTGTGCAAGACAAGTTGGTGCCAACATCCTTCGAACAAAATTCCACGGTTTCGTTGCCGGAAAGTCCGATCGTGTGTACGGGGCATAAGTCATTCAAAGCATGTCAGTCATTCTGTATTATAAAACTCAATGTCCACCATTTATGCCCTCATTCAGTGACAGTAATGCCGCGTACACACGATCGGACTTTCTGGCATACTTGGTCCGGCACACTTTCTGACGGACTTTGTCCGCCAGGTGCGCCGGACTTTAAAACAGACGGACTTGCCCGTCTTTCCGACCGTCCGCCCGTCTTTCCGACGGACTTTCGCCGAAGTTACGGCGGACTTTCAGAATGAACGGACCTGCCCACACATGGACAAGTCCGTTCATTTTGAACGTGACTCAGGTGCGACGGGATTAGAAAAGGAAGTGAATCTTGCCGCTTTTATCGGCGAGATTGACACCTTGTGAGCCCCGTCGCGGGGCATACCAGGCCCTTAGGTCTAGTATGGATTTTACAGGGAAGCCCCTACGCCAAAAAAAGGCATTGGGTCCCCCCTAAAGTCCATACCAGACCCCGCTCCGAGCACGCAGCCCGGCTGGTCAGGAAAGGGGGTGGGGACGAGCGAGCGCCCCCCCCTCCTGAACCGTACCAGGCCGCATGCCCTCAACATGGGGGGGTGGGTGCTTTGGGGGAGGGGGGCACCCTGCGGGGGGCCCCCCCACCCCAAAGCACCTTGTCCCCATGTTGATGAGGACAAGGGCCTCTTCCCGACAACCCTGGCCGTTGGTTGTCGGGGTCTGCAGGCGGGGGGCTTATCAGATTCCGGGAGCCCCCTATAATAAGAGGGCCCCCAGATCCCGGCCCCCCACCCTGTGTGAATGAGTATGGGGTACATGGTACCCCTACCCATTCACCTAGGGAAAAAGTGTCAATAATAAAACACACTACACAGGTTTTTAAAATAATTTATTAAACAGCTCCGGGGGGGGTCTTCCTCCGGCTTCGGGGGGTCTTCTTCCGGCTTCGGGGGTCCCTCCGGTTCCTCTTCTCCCGGTGTCCAGTTGGTTCTTCTCCGCTCTCTCCGGCCTCTTCTCCAGGTGTTTCAGTTCTTCGGCCGGCTCCTCCGCTGTCTTCAGGCCGCTCTCTTGCCAGCGGAGGTCCGGACTTCTGGGCTTCTTGTCTTCTTCCCTCTTCTCTTCTCCAGATGTTGACACGACACTCTCTCCGGCTGGACTGCTCTCTGAGGGCTCCGTTGTGACTTATATAGGCGGAGACCCCGCCCCCTTATGATGTCACAGTGCCTGGGCATGCTGGGACTGTGGCGTTTTAGGGGGCGTGGTCAACATCACCCTGTGGGGGACCATGTCCCCCATACTCATTCACATAGGGTGGGGGGCCGGGATCTGGAGGCCCTCTTATTATAGGGGGCTCCCGGATTCCGATAAGCCCCCCGCCCGCAGACCCCGACAACCAACGGCCAGGGTTGTCGGGAAGAGGCCCTTGTCCTCATCAACATGGGGACAAGGTGCTTTGGGGTGGGGGGCCCCGCAGGGTGCCCCCTCCCCCAAAGCACCAACCCCCCATGTTGAGGGCATGCGGCCTGGTACGGTTCAGGAGGGGGGGCGCTCGCTCGTCCCCACCCCCTTTCCTGACCGGCCGGGCTGCGTGCTCGGATTGGGGTCTGGTATGGATTTTAAGGGGGACCCCACGCCGTTTTTTCGGCGTAGGGGCTTCCCTTTAAAATCCATAACAGACCTAAGGGCCTGGTATGCTCCGCGCTCGCCGCAATAGGAAAATTTGTCTTTCCTATTGCAGCGAGCGCGAAATGCAATACCCTGCCCTTGCGTCGTATCTGGTCCGTTGGACCAGCACACAGACGAGCGGACTTTCCGCCAGAAACTGAGTCCGACAGAAAGATTTAAAACATGTTTCAAATCTAGGTCCGGCGGGCTTTTGGGAAAAAGTCCGCCGGAAAAGTCCGCCGGAGCCTACACACGGTCGGATTGTCCGGCAGACTCTGGTCCGTCGGACCAAGTATGCCGGAAAGTCCGCTCGTGTGTACGCGCCATAACTTACGGCAGCAAAGGGGTATGAAGACACAATAAAAAAACTCAATGCTAAGCAGCGACAATGTAATAAGAAACAAAAATGGCATCCATGTGAATTGGAAATAATTTATAGGTTGGCTCCCAGCACGATATAGGTCCTGCGATGGTCAGACCTAAATCCTGGGAAGGAGGCACACTGGCAAACTATGATGGATATTGGTTCCTTGGTGTATCCAACAAATGGGAGATGCAGAGGTAGTAAGAGAGCACAATATGTCATCAGTGGTCAAGAGGAGGCATACAAAGCAAGAAAGTACATTCACAATGTGTGTATGGCACGGAACGCCATGGGGTAATGAAGATTGAAGTAAAACCATGTCCTGAAGCCTCCCTCTCACTGTTACATGACTCAAATTGATAGCCCAAACCTGCGTGCAAACTACCAGTCCTGGTCCCTAAAAGACCATATACAATCCAAAGCATCAAGTCCCAAGCTGAGATAAGGTAGAATGGTACTTATCGTATAATGGAAGAAGGAAAAGTCCTCAGTGCCAGTTGACGTGCCAATTCCCGGTGGGGCCTGCCAAGCATGAGCAAATGTTCATATCCTCTGATCACAGGGGCGAGGTGGACAGAAAGAGTGAGCCTCTGGTGGTCACTGACGCTCAGGGCAATATTTATATGGGAGGTGACAATCTTTTGCTATTGAGCATTTATATCCCCTCTGCCAACCACCAGGAGGTTTATGGCCAGTGGTGCATGCTGGGGGGAGGCTATAAATATTTGGGGATTGGCCTGATGAGCTCTCTTTTCCCTGGGCTGTGGCCTGGGGAGGTGTGTGCAATGTTTGTGCTGTGTAGACCAGAGTCTGTTTCTGGCCTAGCACAGAATCCCTCAAGCTGCCCTGCCTGGTCTAGGAGGCTACAGCACCCAGGGTGGCGAAGCCAGTCCTGCTGGAAAGGGATTGGTGTCTGCCCTAAGAGAATCCTAGCACTCCCTTGGAAGGAGAAGAAGCCTGGTGGAGTCTGGTGTCCTGATGCTGAAGGTGACCCGTACCCTAACCCACTCTCTCTGTGAGCCAGAGCAATAAAAAGTGACTGGTGCCCATGATTGTTGTGAATGGTGCCTATGACTGCTGCCATTGATTTACCATGGGGGGGAATGGCAGCCCTCTCGCTGCCCTGGAGGCAAGATGTCCTCTACCCTGGCCAGGAGAGGAGCTACATGTTGAAAAAAGACCTGGTAACCTACCCTTATGAAAGATTTGCCAGCTTGTTATGGAAAAAGGATTTCAATTGTATCAGACATGGTGCCCAAAGAGCTGGCACCTCTAGTAGTGAATATTAATAGGACCATGAATAGCTTAGTCCTATAAAATAGTCCTTTGAAGTAAACAATAAAGAGTATGTAAACCCAACATTTCATATTCCTGATCTGTGCCTGCTGTACCATGTACTTGTATGAAAATGTATCCTGTCCTCTTTGTATTGCTTCCTTTGTGTGAAACCTCTGGTGTTCCTGCTAGTCCCTTTGCTTTCCTAATAAAAACTGACCACACTAGGCATGCAGAGAATAGTTCTCTAGCTATGCTGGGAACTCAGTCTTCTCTCACACAATGATCAAACGTGTGCTGGCAAACACCCCCCCCCCCCCCCTGCACAGCTATTAACTAGGAAGACCAGTATTATGCTGTTTCTCCTCCCCCAGCTCTCACAGCAACTTATGCAGCTGAGAACACAGACATAGATAGCAATAAATACTTTATCACTCACTGTGCAAAACCTAAAAAAATTGTTTCACTGCATTTTTTATTGAATCCCTCAATTAAAAAGAAAAAAAAAAAACACCATGGGTGCAATACTCACCTATTCACCTGTGCTGCCCTTAGTAATTATCTTCCACCATTAGATGTCCTTAATCTTTCTATGTTGTGTCATTTAATATGGTGTTTAAAACCTTCTGTGTGCAGCAGCCCCCCCCCCCCCCCTAATACTTACCTGAGCCCCATCTCGATCCAGTGATGTCAACGAGATCCTTGGCTCTCCGGGGGACTCGCACCCCTGATTTTCTTTTGGCAGCAGTCAATCACACCCAGTGAGCCAATCAGGAGACGGAGGGGGCGGGGCCAAACATTTTTGCAACTGTCCACCACTGGCAGATGATCTGCAAACTAAGAGGGCAAATTAAAGAAATCCAGAAAAGTAAAAAAAATACAACGGAGGAGGAGGGGATGAGCACTAGGAGGCTGGCGGGGTGAGGTCAAAGTTGGGCTTTAATAAAAGGGAGAAAACAGAGAGACACTCCTCTAATCTCTCTTGACCAGCCAACTGTAAAGCCTCGTACACACGATCAGATTGTTGGCCAACAAAACCGTGGACTTTTGTCCGAAGGGCGTTGGCCCAAACTTGTCTTGCATACACACGGCCAACAATCACGAACGTAGTGACGTACCGTACTACATGGTTTTTCAGCTCTTTAGCGCCACCCTTTGGGCTCCTTCTGCTAATTTCGTGTTAGTAGAAGTTTGGTGAGTGTTGATTCGCGCTTTTCATTTCGCCCTTTTCATTTTTGCGCTTTTCATTTCGTGCTTTTTTAGTTTTTTTCTGAACGGCTGTTCGTCATCCAGACGAGTTGCGGAATCGGAGGAGATAACGTGTTATTTATTATTGGCCTTGGAGTTATTGCTTTGACATTATCTTTTGGTTGAATAATGATTTGATTTGTTATATTTTTTATATTTTTTGGATGCATAGAATTCACTTTTTGGTTAAGTTCTATTGGCAGATAGCATGTCTAATTTTATGTGTTTTCTTTTTTTTAATGCACAATAAAAATAATTGTGGAGAATAATACTTGGCTATGTGTTTTACTTCAAACGACAGTTTGGGAGTAGGCAGTTACATTTTATAAAATACAATGTAAAATTAACAAGGGACACCAACATAGTTGTATCTTTGATCTTAAAAACTACGGGATAATGGTGTTGTGGTAACTTGCACAAAAAAATAAATAATCTTATTCTTGATATCCCTAGAAAAAACAAGCCTTTGAACATTTGTTTGCAATAACTCCATCAGTATCACCAGCAAAGCAGCTTCATTATTATCCCATTAAAGAAGAAGAGAATTGTGCGCTGCATTTCCAGATTTCATAATTTGCCGCGTCACGAATGTTAATTCTCCATTACGAACGCTAGTTTACAAGACCGGCCGCTTCCGGCTCGTCTTTGCTTCCGAGCATGCGTGTTTGTACTTTGGAATTTTGTCCGACGGACTTGTGCACGCACGCTCGGAAAATCCGGCAACAGACATTCGTCTGCGGAAAATTTTAAAACCTGCTATACAACATTCGAAAATTCGACTATTCTCCGATGGAGCATACACACGGTCGGATTTTCCACCAACAGCCTGTCATCACACAATTCCCGTCGGAAAATCCGATCGTGTGTACGAGGCTTAAGACTAAGTTCAAACACCAAAAGGTAATGCGTGATGGACACATATGCCCCGTACACACGGTCGGACTTTGTTCGGACATTCCGACAACAAAATCCATGGATTTTTTCCGACGGATGTTGGCTCAAACTTGTCTTGCATACACACGGTCACACAAAGTTGTTGGAAAATCCGATCGTTCTAAATGCGGTGACGTAAAACACGTACGTCGGAACTATAAACGGGGCAGCAGCCAATAGCTTTCATCTCTTTATTTATTCTGAGCATGCGTGGCACTTTGTCCGTCGGATTTGTGTACACACGATCGGAATTTCCGACAACGGATTTTGTTGTCGGAAAATTTTGCATCCTGCTCTCAAACTTTGTGTGTCGAAAAATCCGATGGAAAATGTCCGATGGAGCCTACACACGGTCGGAATTTCCGACAACACGCTCCGATCGGACATTTTCCATCGGAAAATCCGACCGTGTGTACGGGGCATAACAATGCCAACCAAGGCCCCATCAGTTGGGTTTAAAAGGGTGCACTGAGCTGTTCACTTTCCAATTTTGCCAAACTGAATGTTGCATGCCACGCGTGTGCAGCTGCAAACAGTTCACTTCATTGGGTTTTTCCCTTGGTAGGCCTTCCCTAGCTGCCCAAATGAAAGCTGGAGCACCACAATACTGTTCTGTATTCACTGCTTGTATGATCCTTTACACCTTTGTGGAGCATTAACACTTGTTAACGTGCATGACATTAAGGGAACCTATTGAAATGAATTACCAACCAAACCACTCTAACGTTCCAAAAATTGGAAATGACCTTGCACTGTGGCATGCTGCAATGCAGGTACATTGCCTTAGTGCATTGGGTTGCCACTTCAAATGAATAGGCACCGCGATGCAGTATAGCAAAGAGAGGTGTAAATGGACCCTCATGTGACATAGCTCCCGGTACACAAAGGCCACATTGCCCTCATACCTGGAAAACAGCCTAATGTAACACAGAAGGATGGTCTGAAGTAGCTGGACCCCTGATGACAGAGCTCAAAAGAAAAGAAAATCAAAGGAAAAACAAAAAAAGGTTATATGCATTAAATTAACTAATGTGCTTTTTTTTTTTTTTTTTTAGAGTGCACTTATCCTTTAAGATACATCTTTAAAATGTTAATAACATAAGAAAAAAAAAAAAGAAAAAGTTAAATCTACTTCCTTTTTTTGTGAGAACTCTAACCACAAATTGCCTTTATCGGAAAACCACCAAAGGAAGTCATTTCCCATGAGTACGAGCAAAGACGTTTTTTTTTTACATTACAGAGAACTAGTTTTGGATGGGCTTACTTACAGTGTGTTCGGGAGGCCCCCCGGCAGGGGGGCGCAGGTCAGGGAGAGGAGGTGCCCGAGCGTGTCGTGTGATGTCATGGTGCAAGGGAGCCGAGCGGTGTGTGGCCGGAGCCACGTGTGGGAGTCTGTAGGACGGGGGGGAAAGGCAACGGGACTGTCGGTGCTGTCTGGACTGGGGTGGACTGAAGGGACCACCTGGCGTGGAGAGAGACTGTCACTGGGACTCAGGAGGGGACGTGTCGGTGAGATGTCATCATCACCTGAGATGCCTCACGCTACTGTCAGTGTCGATGTGAGAGTTCAATTCCATTCTAATTTCTTGCCCTCCCGAGTCCTGTCCCTGAGCTACTTACTTACTATATCGAAAATAGGAAATGTGTTTTTTTGCCTTGATATCTACCTGAAATCACATTGCTAATTGCATATTCTACTTGTTTGTAGCCTAAATACTGAAATGTGCACTTAAAACTAATTTTGGAACTTTTGGAAATGCCAGTAAAAACTTGTGGCAGTAAAGTTTTGGTGTCGTGACAGTAAATTTCTGATAGGTTGGCATAACTGGCAACTGGTAATAACTAGTTCTTTTAGAGGCTACCTGTCCCCCACAAGCACCAATTCATGCACACCGGCTCCAACAGATTGCATGTTTGCCCACACCAGGGGCGGACTGACAACTCATGGGGCCCCTGGGCAATAGGAGATTATGGGGCCCCTGGGCAATAGGAGATTATGAGGCCCCCGGGCAATAGGAGATTATGGGGCCCCCAGGCAATAGATTATGGGGCCACACAGTATACAGACACACACATACAGTATACACACACAGACACACAATATACACACACAGAACAAACATACACACACTGAAAAGGTACTGGAGAGGCGGGGCAGTTATAATCTTGGGATTTAAAAAAAAAACAGATTTTTACATACTGTCCCTGGTTTTATTGAGGCTGGTAACCTTGATGGGGCCCCTTAGTGGCAAAGGGCCCTCGGGCAGTGCCTGAGTGCCCGAATGGTCAGTCTGCCCCTGGCCCACACGTATGAGCACGTGCGCATGCACACATGTGTGTGCACATTCACTGCCCACAAACATCTATTTAAACGTGAATCTTACACTGGTCATGTGCTGTATGGTCTTCAGCCTTGTCCCCATAATCCAGTCTTGATGCCCATCCTTGATCCTTCTTTACCAATCCAGCTACCTTTCTGACTTTGCTCTCGGATTATCCTTGCCTGCTCATGTTTGCTGTCTGCCTTTGCTACTGACCCCGACCTTGACTACTGACCATGCTTCTGCCTAGTGACTCTGTACCTCACTGCAAGATTGTTGCCAACCTCTGCCTGTTCCTGACTCTGATTTTGTGTATGTGGACTCCGATGTCCACCATTATCTGAACTTGGTACAACCACAGTGCTTTGCCAGCTGTACCTCTGCTTGTCAGATACCAGCACTCCCAAGTTCCTGCTTACAGCAGCTACACCTTGGCACTTGTACCTTTCCATTTTCCCCTAAAGTCCCTGCCTGACTATCCAGGGGTGCTTGAAGAGGAACTATGCAAGAGGCCACCCTCGTCATCTCAGGCTCCGCATACAGGTACATGACACTAGGGGTTGTCTCTTTGATATTTAGTGCTTAAAGAACTTCAAACAAAAGAGGGGTTAGGGCATGGGATACTAAAAAAAGTCTTGTACGGTGATAGAAGGACACTCTTCTCTAAGCTTACATGCACGGATTCTTCTGGGGACTCAGGTTAATGGCCAGTACTCTAATGCCGCGTACACACGAGTAGTAGTCTATTGTAACAAGTCTCAATCTTTCACAGTCTCCTACAACATGTCTCTAGCATGTCTGCAGTCTCCATCCCCACCTGTACCATGTCTGCAGTCTCCATCCCCACCTGTACCATGTCTGCAGTCTCCATCCCCACCTGTACCATGTCTGCAGTCTCCAACCCCACCTGTACCATGTCTGCAGTCTCCAACCCCACCTGTACCATGTCTGCAGTCTCCATCCCCACCTGTACCATGTCTGCAGTCTCCATCCCCACCTGTACCATGTCTGCAGTCTCCAACCCCACCTGTACCATGTCTGCAGTCTCCATCCCCACCTGTACCATGTCTGTAGTCTCCATCCCCACCTGTACCATGTCTGTAGTCTCCATCCCCACCTGTACCATGTCTGCAGTCTCCATCCCCACCTGTACCATGTCTGCAGTCTCCATCCCCACCTGTACCATGTCTGCAGTCTCCAACCCCACCTGTACCATGTCTGCAGTCTCCATCCCCACCTGTACCATGTCTGTAGTCTCCATCCCCACCTGTACCATGTCTGTAGTCTCCATCCCCACCTGTACCATGTCTGCAGTCTCCATCCCCACCTGTACCATGTCTGCAGTCTCCATCCCCACCTGTACCATGTCTGCAGTCTCCATCCCCACCTGTACCATGTCTGCAGTCTCCAACCCCACCTGTACCATGTCTGCAGTCTCCATCCCCACCTGTACCATGTCTGTAGTCTCCATCCCCACCTGTACCATGTCTGTAGTCTCCATCCCCACCTGTACCATGTCTGCAGTCTCCATCCCCACCTGTACCATGTCTACAGTCTCCATCCCCACCTGTACCATGTCTGCAGTCTCCATCCCCACCTGTACCATGTCTGCAGTCTCCATCCCCACCTGTACCATGTCTGCCGTCTCCATCCCCACCTGTACCATGTCTGCAGTCTCCATCCCCACCTGTACCATGTCTGCAGTCTCCATCCACACCTGTACCATGTCTGCAGTCTCCAACCCCACCTGTACCATGTCTGCAGTCTCCATCCCCACCTGTACCATGTCTGTAGTTTCCATCCCCACCTGTACCATGTCTGTAGTCTCCATCCCCACCTGTACCATGTCTGCAGTCTCCATCCCCACCTGTACCATGTCTGCAGTCTCCATCCCCACCTGTACCATGTCTGCAGTCTCCATCCCCACCTGTACCATGTCTGCAGTCTCCAACCCCACCTGTACCATGTCTGCAGTCTCCATCCCCACCTGTACCATGTCTGTAGTCTCCATCCCCACCTGTAGCATGTCTGTAGTCTCCATCCCCACCTGTACCATGTCTGCAGTCTCCATCCCCACCTGTACCATGTCTGCAGTCTCCAACCCCACCTGTACCATGTCTGCAGTCTCCATCCCCACCTGTACCATGTCTGTAGTCTCCATCCCCACCTGTACTATGTCTGCAGTCTCCATCCCCACCTGTACCATGTCTGCAGTCTCCAACCCCCCCTGTACCATGTCTGCAGTCTCCATCCCCACCTGTACCATGTCTGTAGTCTCCAGCCCCACCTGTACCATGTCTGTAGTCTCCATCCCCACCTGTACCATGTCTGCAGTCTCCATCCCCACCTGTACCATGTCTGCAGTCTCCATCCCCACCTGTAGCATGTCTGCAGTCTCCATCCCCACCTGTACCATGTCTGCAGTCTCCATCCCCACCTGTAGCATGTCTGTAGTCTCCATCCCCACCTGTACCATGTCTGCAGTCTCCATCCCCACCTGTAGCATGTCTGCAGTCTCCATCCCCACCTGTACTATGTCTGCAGTCTCCATCCCCACCTGTACCATGTCTGCAGTCTCCATCCCCACCTGTACCATGTCTGCAGTCTCCATCCCCACCTGTGCCATGTCTGCAGTCTCCATCCCCACCTGTACCATGTCTGCAGTCTCCATCCCCACCTGTAGCATGTCTGTAGTCTCCATCCCCACCTGTACCATGTCTGTAGTCTCCATCCCCACCTGTACCATGTCTGTAGTCTCCATCCCCACCTGTACCATGTCTGCAGTCTCCATCCCCACCTGTACCATGTCTGCAGTCTCCAACCCCACCTGTACCATGTCTGCAGTCTCCATCCCCACCTGTACCATGTCTGTAGTCTCCATCCCCACCTGTACCATGTCTGCAGTCTCCATCCCCACCTGTACCATGTCTGCAGTCTCCATCCCCACCTGTACCATGTCTGCAGTCTCCATCCCCACCTGTACCATGTCTGTAGTCTCCATCCCCACCTGTACCATGTCTGCAGTCTCCATCCCCACCTGTACCATGTCTGCAGTCTCCATCCCCACCTGTACCATGTCTGCAGTCTCCAACCCCACCTGTACCATGTCTGCAGTCTCCATCCCCACCTGTACCATGTCTGTAGTCTCCATCCCCACCTGTACCATGTCTGCAGTCTCCATCCCCACCTGTACCATGTCTGCAGTCTCCATCCCCACCTGTACCATGTCTGCAGTCTCCATCCCCACCTGTACCATGTCTGCAGTCTCCATCCCCACCTGTAGCATGTCTGTAGTCTCCATCCCCACCTGTACCATGTCTGCAGTCTCCATCCCCACCTGTACCATGTCTGCAGTCTCCAACCCCACCTGTACCATGTCTGCAGTCTCCATCCCCACCTGTACCATGTCTGCAGTCTCCAACCCCACCTGTACCATGTCTGCAGTCTCCATCCCCACCTGTACCATGTCTGTAGTCTCCATCCCCACCTGTACCATGTCTGTAGTCTCCATCCCCACCTGTACCATGTCTGCAGTCTCCATCCCCACCTGTACCATGTCTGCAGTCTCCATCCCCACCTGTACCATGTCTGCAGTCTCCATCCCCACCTGTACCATGTCTGCAGTCTCTAAACATCAACTGCAGTATGCCCAATCTGATCATTTTTTGGTAGAATTACATTAAGGGTGGCTCATTGATGATGTCAGGATCCACACTTCAAGCCTCCTATGTTATTCATTATGGGTTTTATAAAGCACTGACAATTTACCCAGAGCTTTACAGACTGTACATTCACACCAGTCCCTGCCCTCAAGAAGCTTACAATCTAAGATCCCTATCCCACATTCATACATACACATACTAGGGACAATTCTAGAGTCAATTAAACTACCTACCAGCATGTATTTTAGAGAGTGGGAGGAAACTGAGACACCCGGAGGAAACCCAGACAACCACAGGCAGAACATGCAAACTCCATGTAAGTAGTGTCCGGGCTGGTATTTGAACTGAGGACTCTTGTGCCGCAAGGCATAAGTGCTAATTAGGAATGAGCTTGGCTTTGATCTGAACCCAGAAGATAGCTGTCAATGTCTGGACTAATAAGATGAGGGTTGGAGATTCACGCAGTTGACGTACACTGTCATTGCTGGGCCAATGAGCTGAGGGTGGGAGATTCATGTAGTTGATGTACACTATAATTTCTGGGCCAATGAGTTATGGGTGGGAGATTCACTAAGTTGACGTACACTGTCATTGCTGGGCCAATGAGTTATAGGTGGAAGATTCATGCAGTTGACGTACACTGTTTTTGCTGGGCGAATGAGCTATGGGTGGGAGATTCACACAGTTGACGTACACTGTCATTGCTGGGCCAATGAGTTATAGGTGGAAGATTCATGCAGTTGACGTACACTGTTTTTGCTGAGCGAATGAGCTATGGGTGGGAGATTCACGCAGTTGACGTACACGGTCATTGCTGGGCCAATGAGTTATGGGTTGGGAGATTCACACAGTTGACGTACACTGCCGTTGCTGGGCCAATGAGCTGAGTATGGGAGATTTCCACCCCTCAGCTGACATACACAAAGCGGCAGGGATGCTCGTGACATCATCATTGACCTGTCCATATTAAATCAATGACATTGGCCTAATATGGCCCTGAGTCCATATTGGGTCAATGATGTCATGAGCATCCCCACCCCTTTGGGTGTGTCATCTATGGTGCTGGAATCTCCCACCCGCAGCTCATTGGTCCAGCAATGACTACTAACTTCTAGGTTCTAAGTGAACCCAAGCTGGAACCCAAGCTCATCACTGGTGCCAACCACTAAGCTACACCACTTTAGGGCCACCACCTCAACTAAACTTCTCAAACCTTCTCAAAAAAGCTTGCTGTACACATAGTGCTCTTCTACTAGCTGAAGTCCATTCGAACAAGGCCCTTAGAACGATAGCGTGATATTTTAAATGGCTATGATGTAATAGTAGGGGAACCTGCCTCATGCAATTATGCTGCAAGTTTGTGAATGACCAACTCCAAGTTTGTTCTGTGGAGCAGTTTCAATCAGCTTAGATTAATCCTAGTGATGGAAGGGATTAGGGAGCTGGTGGTGTCTGATTTCAAGGAATTTTTAACCTTTCAAATAACCTGCAAAAGCTCTCATAAAAGAAATGAACATGGAGATGTTTCTTTTGAACGTATGGATTGGAACTCCAAACAAATACAATAAGTACATCCAATTATAAGGTGGCATTTTTAGTTTTGGGTGAAGCCTGGTGGCCCAAGTCAGCCTGTGACCTAGGGTTGCCACCTCATCCCTTTAAACCCGAACACATATTCATTACACAGGTTCTTTGGCTGATTAAGGTGGTAATCAAACTTACTTAGTGCCTTAGACCCCGTTCACACAGGGACGACTTGTCAGGCGACCTAGTCGCCTGACAAGTCGCCTCCCGTTCTGTGCTATGGAACCGTTCTAAGGGGAGCGACGCAAGTCGCTCCGACTTAGAAAAAGGTTCCTGTACGACTTCGGGGGCGACTTGGGGCGACTTGCATAGACTTCTATACAGAAGTCGTTTTGCAAGTCGCCCGGGCAGTCGTGTGCAGGTCGCCTCGGTGAGGCGACCAGCAAGTCGTGTTGCCCCTGTGTGAATGGGGTCTCACCTGCATTCAATTAGCCACAGAACCTGTGTAATGAATATGTGTTCGGGTTTAGAGGGATGAGGTGGCAACTCTACTGTGACCTTTTATTTTTTTTAATAGGTGTTTATTTAAAGTGGCTCTAAAAGGCAGAAGGCTTCCTCTATCGCTTGCCACCTGCTGTTTGGAAGTAATAAATGTGAAACAATAACATCAGTAACACCTCATACTTACCTGATTACAAAGAAGTTTCAGAAAATAATATAAAAGGCACTGTGCCTTCCTATTAAATAACTGCCAACCAGCAGAACTAGACCAAGCAGCAACTTAACAGTTGAGGTTCCACACCCACTTGGGTTCCACCACGTCTCCCAAAGCTGTACTGGATGTTTAGCCTTGAAATACTTGCATTCTAGGCATTGTTAGTCTTGGATTGTCTGAGGTATTATAGTTCCTGATGCTTCACTTTCACCGTTTCACAAGATTTCCTTGTATGTGAGCATTGACATAACTGCAAATTCCAAGAGAGCTTCAGTCTCTCCAGATGAAAGCTGTTGAGAAAGCCCTTGCTAACCCTCTACCTTGTGAAGAAGTACGGGCCTATACAATGTCTGCATGATGTTTGATTAAACCGGGAAGTCAAGTGAGACCAGCATGATTGATCTGTGAGCACAAATATGGCTCTCGAATTATAATACCACAAGAAAAAAAACACTACCATTCATAGAAAAATGACAACTAAAAGTACAACTTCACGTGTTTTTTCCTGAAATAATGCTTTTGCTCCCGGAATGCCGAAGAAGCAGATAAAACAGTCTGACGTCAAGGTGCCGCCGTCATGTGAATATCTGTCATCTATACACTCACTTTATTAGGTCCACCTTGCTAGTAGCGGGTTGGACCCCCTTTTGCCCTCATTCTTCGTGACATAGATACAACAAGGTGTTGGAAACATTCCTCACATCCCGAAAGGTTCTCTATTGGATATGATGTGGTGAGTGTGGAGGCCATTGGAGGACAGGGACCTCATTGTCCAGTGGTGAGATGATTGGAGCTTTGTGACATGGTGCATTATCCTGCTGGAAGGAGCCATCAGAAGATGGGGACACTGTAGTCATAAAGGGATGGACATGGTCAGCAACAATACTCAGGTAGGTCGTGGTGTTTAAACAGTGCTCAATTGGTACTAAGAGGCCCAAAGTGTGCCAAGAAAATATCCCCCCCCCCCACACCATTACACCACCACCACCAGCCTGAACCGGTGATACAAGGCAGGATGGATGGTTATTTGAGTTACTTTTGCCTTTCTATCATCTGGAACCAGTCTGCCCATTCTCCTCTGACCTCTGACATCAACAAGGCATTTTCCTCCACACAACTGCCGCTCACTGGATATTTTCTCTTTTCCGGACCATTCTCTGCAAACCCGAGAGATGGTTGTGCATGAAAATCCCAGTAGATCAGCAGTTTTTGAAATACTGAGACCAGCCCGTCTGGCACCAACAACCATGCCACGTTCAAAGTCACTTAAAGCGGAGTTCCACCCAAAAGTGGAACTTCCGCTCATCGGATTCCTCCCCCCCCCTCCGGTGTCACAGTTGGCACCTTTCAGGGGGGGGGGGGTTGCAGATACCTGTCTAAGACAGGTATTTGCACCCACTTCCGGGAATAGACTCCCATGGGAGTCACGCCCCCTCCCGCACTCCCCCGCTGTCTCCTGGGAAAGACACAGGTCCCAGGAGATAGCGGGGACCATTAAGAAAGCGCAGCGCGACTCGCGCATGCGCAGTAGGGAATCTGGAAGTGAAGCCGCAACGCTTCACTTCCTGATTCCCTCACTGAGAATGGCGGCGGCAGCACCCGAGGACCGAGGGACGGTTCGGCCTCGGGTGCCGACAGCGCTGGACCCCGGGACAGGTGAGAGACCTTATTTTAAAAGTCAGCAGCTGCAGTATTTGCAGCTGCTGACATCTAAAAAAATTTTTTTTCGCGGGACTCCCGCTTTAAATCCCCTTTCTTCCCCATTCTGATGCTTGGTTTGAACTTCAGCAAGTCGTCTTTACCACGTCTAGATACCTAAATGCATTGAGTTGTTGCCATGTGATTGGCCGATTAGCAGTTCGTGTTACCAAGCAATTGAACAGGTGTACCTAATAAAGTGGCCGGTGAGTGTATATCACGTATACAAAATACCAAACTTATAGGATATATAGATATATATATTTATATATATATATATATATATATATATATATATATATATATATATATATATATATATATATACATATTTTTATTTATTTATTTATTTTAAGTAGTTTTAAAAGTATATGGGTATGTGGGTATTTGCCTGTATAATAAAGATTTTTGATATATTTAATTTCTCCCTCCTCTGCAAGCAGAATTATAGATTTTTTTTTTTCCTTTCTATTTTATTTTATTTTAATCCAATCTCCCAGGAGGTCACAGAATTGGAACACAAAGCAGCCGGTGGGGGGTTTGGAGGGCAGGCCGGGGGGGGGGGGGGGGGGGCAGGTCCAGCGCGTCATTGGGGCTGGCTGTCTACACCTGGAAGAGGACCAAGAAGGCGGGATTTGCTGTGCGGGTGAGTATGTGCTTTAAAGAGGATGCAAAAATACAGATACAGTAAGTGAGAGAAAAAAAAACATGGGGGGGTGGGGTTAGTTTGGCCTCTTTTCGAATGATAGTGCATTGTAAATAACTCACCTAACACAACTCAGAGGAAATCTCTGTGTCCCCATTGGAGGATTTTCTCTCCCCTCTTTCTCTAATGACATTTAAACATTTTTGGATTTTCCAACTCTAAATTTAAAATGGTTGTAAATCTCAGACATGAAAAATTAACAAAGCATATCCCTCTATAGTGTGTACTTATCTCAATCCAGAGCACCTCTGGATTGAGACGGGGGGTCGCGATCCGGTGCCCTCCGCCGCTTACCGGAGGCCGTCGGCAGCGGCGGAGGTGATCGCGTCTGTCCCCTGGGCTGACATGAAGACGAGTGAGGGGAAGATGGCCCCAACCTGTCTCCATGACACTGCAGGGCGGAAGCGACGTCAAAACGTCACTTCCGCCCATAGCTCTTAAAGGGCCAATTTATTTATTTTATTTTTTTAAATGACAATTTTTTTATTTTTTTTATTTTTTGTTTGCATTTTAGTGTAAATATGAGATGTGAGGTCTTTTTGACCCCAAATCTCATATTTAAGAGGACCTGTCATGCTTTTTTCTATTACAAGGGATGTTTATATTCCTTGTAATAGGAATAAAAGTGACAATAATTTAGTTTTTTTTTTTTAAAAACTGTGTTAAATAAAAAATAAAAGGTAAAATAAATGTAAAAAAAAATATTTTTAAACGCGCCCCGTCCCAACGAGCTCACGTGCAGAAGTGAACGCATACGTGAGTAGCGCCCGCATATGAAAATGGTGGTCAAACCACACATGTGAGGTATCGCCGCGATCGGTAGAGCGAGAGCAATAATTCTAGCCCTAGACCTCCTCTGTAACTTAAAACATGCAACCTGTAGCATTTTTTAAACGTCGCCTAAGGAGATTTTTAAGGGTAAAAGTTTGTCGCCATTCCACGAGCGGGCGCAATTTTTAAGCATGACATGTTGGGTATCAATTTACTCTGCGTAACATTATCTTTCACAATATAAAAAAAATTGTTCTAACTGTACTGTTGTCTTATTTTTTAATTCAAAAAAGTGTATTTTTTCCAAAAAAAAGTGCGCTTGTAAGACCGCTGCGCAAATACGGTGTGACAGAAAGTATTGAAACGACCGCCATTTTATTCTATCGCTGTACCATTATCTATTGACGTTTGTATTTTAGGTCTAATTCATTTACTGACTACCTCTAGATCTATGAGAACTTTGATAAGCCTCTTATTGTTTTACATAATCTGTTCCAGGAGAATGCTTGTAATCCAAAGCACTCGCAAATCAAAGCGAGTTTCCCCATAGAAGTCAATGGAAAAGAAGATAATTTGTTCCACATTGAGTTCTTTTTCATGCAATTCGACATGTGGCCAGAGGTGGGGGGGCACCGGAGAGCCTCGGAAATACTCGGGGACAGCTTGGCTGAACTCAGAAACCCTCGGAAAGGCTCGGAAACACTCGGGAACTGAGTATTTCTGAATGGCTCCGAAACCGTTCCGAGTGTCACCGGCGCCCCCGCACCTCTGGCCAAATGCGGTACTGCACACCCCATTGGCTTGAATCCTGCTAGTTTTGCGGCCTTGGTTACCATTCACCTTGTTGTTCTTTGCTTCTTTTTTTTTTATTCCCAAGCCTGGGTATGCCCAATAGGCTTTGTCTTGTATCTTTCACCTTATATTCTTACAAAAATAAAAAATAAAAAAAAAGTAAATGGAAAGAAAGTCATTTCACCATAAACTGGCCACGACCAGGTGCTCCTCGCAAGATTTCTGACAGGAGCGAAAAGAATTCTCAGAAGAGTTGTCCAAGAGCCAAGGACCAGAAAGACCTGGAATTATCAGGTACAATGGTTTCAAAGAAAACAATAAGTAACGCACTCAGCCGCCATGGCCTGTATGCGCGCTCATCACGCAAAACTCCATTGCTGAAGAAAAAGCATGTTGAAGCTCGTTTAAAGTTTCCTGCACAATATTTAGACAAGCCTGTGAAATACTGGGAGGATATCAGAGGCGTAACTACAACATTCAGGTGCAAGAAACCATGAAGGCCCCACCCCCTTTCTCATGTTCTGCAGCGGGCCCCCTCCTCCTGTCTTGAGGCCCCCACATGGTGGTGGAATGCCAGGGCCCAGTCGCAAGTGCGACCTTTGAGACCCTGGTAGTTCTGCCACTGACCTTTCTGTTACTAGGGGGCATTATGGAGGATATAAGGGGGCACTCTGGAGGAACTAAAACAGTACCTCCAGAGTGCTCCCTTACATCCTCCTGAGTGCCCCCTTGGGATCAGTGGCAGTAGTGGAAGGGGGGTGGGATCAGTGGCATTGGTGGGATCAATGGCGGTGGTGGTGGAGGGATGGGATCAGTAGCAGAGGGATGGTGGGATGGATGGGTTGAGTGGTAGAGTCATGGTGGTGGGGGGATGGGATCAGGGCCAGAGGGATGGTGGGATGGATGGGATCAGGAGCAGAGGGATGGTGGGGGGGAATGGGATCAGGGGCAGAGGGATGGTGGGGGGATGGGATCAGGGGCAGAGGGATGGTGGGGGGGGGTGGGATCAGGGGTAGAGGGATGGTGGGGGGGATGGGATCAGGGGCAGAGGGATGGTGGGATGAATGGCATCAGGGGCGGAGGGATGGTGGGATGGATGGGATCAGGAGCAGAGGGACGGTGGGGATGGATGGGATCAGGAGCAATGGGATGGATGGGATCAAGAGCAGAGGGGTGGTGGGATGGATGGGATCAGGAACAGAGGGATGGATGGGACCAGGAGCAAAGAGATGGTGGGATGGATGGGATCAGGGGAAGAGGGATGGTGGGATGGATAGGATCAGGGCAGAGGGATGGTGGTGGGATGGATGGGATCAGGAGCAGAGGGATGGTGGGATGGATGGGATAAGGGGCAGAGGGATGGTGGGATGGATGGGATAAGGGGCAGAGGGATGGTGGGATGGATGGGATCAGGAACAGAGGGGTGGTGGGATGGATGGGATCAGGAGCAATGGGATGGATGAAATCAGGAGCAGAGGGATGGTGGGATGGATGGGATCAGGGCCAGAGGGATGGTGGGATGGATGGGATTGGGGCAGAGGGATGGTGGGATGAATGTGATCAGGAGCAGAGGGATGGTGGGATGGATGGGATTGGGGCAGAGGGATGGTGGGATGAATGTGATCAGGAGCAAAGGGATGGTGGGATGGATGGGATTAGGAGCAGAGGGATGGTGGGGTGGATGGGATCAGGGGCAGAGGGGTGGTGATATGAATGGGATCAGGAGCAGAGGCATGGTGGGATGGATGGGATAAGGAGCAGAGGGATGATGGGATGGATGGGATAAGGGGCAGAGGGGTGGTGATATGAATGGGATCAGGAGCAGAGGCATGGTGGGATGGATGGGATTAGGAGCAGAGGGATGGTGGGATGGATGGGATCAGGAGCAGGGTGGTGGTGGGGGGATGGGATCAGGAGCAGAGGGATGGTGGGATGGACGGGATCAGGGGCAGAGGGATGGTGGGATAGATGGGATCAGGAGCAGAGGGATGGATGGGATCAGGAGCAGAGGGATGGTGGGATTAGGAGCAGAGGGATGGTGGGATGGATGGGATCAGGAGCAGAGGGATGGTGGGATGGATGGGATTAGGAGCAGAGGGATGGTGGGGTGGATGGGATCAGGGGCAGAGGCATGGTGGGATGGATGGGATAAGGAGCAGAGGGATGGTGGGATGGATGGGATCAGGAGCAGAGGGATGGTGGGATGGATGGGATCAGGGGCAGAGGGATGGTGGGATAGATGGGATTAGGAGCAGAGGGATGGTGGGATGAATGTGATCAGGAGCAGAGGGATGGTGGAATGGATGGGTTAAGGGTCAGAGGGATGGAGGGGTGAATGGGATCAGGAGCAGAGGCATGGTGGGATGGATGGGATTAGGAGCAGAGGGATGGTGGGATGGATGGGATCAGGAACAGGGGGTGGTGGGGGGATGGGATCAGGAGCAGAGGGATGGTGGGATGGATGGGATCAGGGGCAGAGGGATGGTGGGATAGATGGGATCAGAAGCAGAGGGATGGATGGGATCAGGAGCAGAGGGATGGTGGGATGGATGGGATTAGGAGCAGAGGGATGGTGGGGATCAAGAGCAGAGGGGTGGTGGGATGGATGGGATCAGGAACAGAGGGATGGATGGGACCAGGAGCAAAGAGATGGTGGGATGGATGGGATCAGGGGAAGAGGGATGGTGGGGTGGATAGGATCAGGGCAGAGGGGTGGTGGTGGGATGGATGGGATCAGGAGCAGAGGGATGGTGGGATGGATGGGATAAGGGGCAGAGGGATGGTGGGATGGATGGGATAAGGGGCAGAGGGGTGGTGGGATGGATGGGATCAGGAGCAGAGGGGTGGTGGGATGGATGGGATCAGGAGCAATGGGATGGATGAAATCAGGAGCAGAGGGATGGTGGGATGGATGGGATCAGGGCCAGAGGGATGGTGGGATGGATGGGATTGGGGCAGAGGGATGGTGGGATGAATGTGATCAGGAGCAGAGGGATGGTGGGATGGATGGGATTGGGGCAGAGGGATGGTGGGATGAATGTGATCAGGAGCAGAGGGATGGTGGGATGGATGGGATTAGAAGCAGAGGGATGGTGGGGTGGATGGGATCAGGGGCAGAGGCATGGTGGGATGGATGGGATAAGGAGCAGAGGGATGGTGGGATGGATGGAATCAGGAGCAGAGGGATGGTGGGATGGATGGGATCAGGGGCAGAGGGATGGTGGGATAGATGGGATTAGGAGCAGAGGGATGGTGGGATGAATGTGATCAGGAGCAGAGGGATGGTGCGATGGATGGGTTAAGGGTCAGAGGGATGGTGGGATGAATGGGATCAGGAGCAGAGGCATGGTGGGATGGATGGGATTAGGAGCAGAGGGATGGTGGGATGTATGGGATCAGGAACAGGGGGTGGTGGGGGGATGGGATCAGGAGCAGAGGGATGGTGGGATGGATGGGATCAGGGGCAGAGGGATGGTGGGATAGATGAGATCAGGAGCAGAGGGATGGATGGGATCAGGAGCAGAGGGATGGTGGGATGGATGGGATTAGGAGCAGAGGGATGGTGGGATGGATGGGATGAGGAGCAGGGGGGTGGTGGGGGGATGGGATCAGGAGCAGAGGGATGATGGGATGGATGGGATAAGGGGCAGAAGGGTGGTGATATGAATGGGATCAGGAGCAGAGGCATGGTGGGATGGATGGGATTAGGAGCAGAGGGATGGTGGGATGGATGGGATCAGGAGCAGGGTGGTGGTGGGGGGATGGGATCAGGAGCAGAGGGATGGTGGGATGGACGGGATCAGGGGCAGAGGGATGGTGGGATAGATGGGATCAGGAGCAGAGGGATGGATGGGATCAGGAGCAGAGGAATGGTGGGATTAGGAGCAGAGGGATGGTGGGATGGATGGGATCAGGAGCAGAGGGATGGTGGGATGGATGGGATTAGGAGCAGAGGGATGGTGGGGTGGATGGGATCAGGGGCAGAGGCATGGCGGGATGGATGGGATAAGGAGCAGAGGGATGGTGCTATGGATGGGATCATGAGCAGAGGGATGGTGGGATGGATGGGATCAGGGGCAGAGGGATTGTGGGATAGATGGGATTAGGAGCAGAGGGATGGTGGGATGGATGGGTTAAGGGTCAGAGGGATGGTGGGATGAATGGGATCAGGAGCAGAGGCATGGTGGGATGGATGGGATTAGGAGCAGAGGGATGGTGGGATGGATGGGATCAGGAACAGGGGGTGGTGGGGGGATGGGATCAGGAGCAGAGGGATGGTGGGATGGATGGGATCAGGGGCAGAGGGATGGTGGGATAGATGGGATCAGGAGCAGAGGGATGGATGGGATCAGGAGCAGAGGGATGGTGGGATGGATGGGATTAGGAGTAGAGGGATGGTGGGATGGATGGGATCAGGAGCAGGGGGGTGGTGGGGGGATGGGATCAGGAGCAGAGGGATGATGGGATGGATGGAATAAGGGGCAAAGGGGTGGTGATATGAATGGGATCAGGAGCAGAGGCATGGTGGGATGGATGGGATTAGGAGCAGAGGGATGGTGGGATGGATGGGATCAGGAGCAGGGTGGTGGTGGGGAAATGGGATCAGGAGCAGAGGGATGGTGGGATGGATGGGATCAGGGGCAGAGGGATGGTGGGATAGATGGGATCAGGAGCAGAGGGATGGATGGGATCAGGAGCAGAGGGATGGTGGGATTAGGAGCAGAGGGATGGTGGGATGGATGGGATCAGGAGCAGGGGGTGGTGGGGGGGATGGGAGCAGGAGCAGAGGGATGGTGGGATGGATGAGATTAGGAGCAGAGGGATGGTGATATGAATGGGATCAGGAGCAGAGGTATGGTGGGATGGATGTAATCAGGGGCAGAGGGATGGTGGGATAGATGGGATCAAGAGCAGAGGTATGGATGGAATCAGAAGCAGAGGGATGGTGGGATGGATGGGATCGTGAGCAGAGGGATGGTGGGATGGATGGGATCAGGAGCAGAGGCATGGTGGGATGGATGGGATCAGGAGCAGAGGGATGGTGGGATGGATGGGATCAGGAGCAGTGGGATGGATGGGATCAAGAGCAGAGGGATGGTGGAATGGATGTGATCAGGAGCAAAGGGATGGTGGGGTGGATAGGATCAGGGGAAAAGGGATGGTGGGATGGATGGGATCGGGTCAGAGGGATGGTGGGATGAATGTGATCAGGAGCAGAGGGATGGTGGGATGGATGGGATCAAAAGCAGAGGGATGGTGGGATGGATGGGATCAGGAGCAATGGGATGGACGAAATCAGGAGCAGAGGGATGGTGGGATTAATGGGATCAGGGGCAGAGGGATGGTGGGATGGATGGGATCGGGGCAGAGGGATGGTGGGATGAATGTGATCAGGAGCAGAGGGATGGTGGGATGGATGGGATCAGGAGCAGAGGGATGGTGGGATGGATGGGATTAGGAGCAGAGGGATGGTGGGATGGATGGGATCAGGACCAGAGGGATGGTGGGATTAATGAGATCAGGAGCAGAGGGATGGTGGGATGAATGGGATCAGGAGCAGAGGGATGGTGGGGGGATGGGATCAGGAGCAGAGGGATGGTGGGATGGATGGGATCAGGAGCAGAGGGATGGTGGGATGGATGGGATCAGGAGCAGAGGGATGGTGGGATGGAAGGGATCAGGAGCAGAGGCATGGTGGGATGGATGGGATCAGTAGCAGAGGGATGGTGGGATGGATGGGATCAGGAGCAGAGGGATGGATGGGATCAGGAGCAGAGGGATGGTGGGATGGATGGGTTAAGGGTCAGAGGGATGGTGGGATAATTGGGATCAGGAGCAGAGGCATGGTGGGATGGATGGGATTAGGAGCAGAGCAATGGTGGGATGGATGGGATCAGGAACAGGGGGTGGTGGGGGGATGGGATCAGGAGCAGAGGGATGGATGGGATCAGGAGCAGAGGGATGGTGGGATGGATGGGATTAGGAGCAGAGGGATGGTGGGATGGATGGGATCAGGAGCAGAGGGATGGTGGGATGCATGGAATAAGGGGCAGAGGGATGGTGGGATGAATGGGATCAGGAGCAGAGGCATGGTGGGATGGATGGGATCAGGAGCAGAGGGATGGTGGGATGAATGGGATCAGGAGCAGGGGGTGGTGGGGGGATGGGATCAGGAGCAGAGGGATGGTGGGATGGATGGGATCAGGGGCAGAGGGATGGTGGGATAGATGGGATCAGGAGCAGATGGATGGATGGGATCAGGAGCAGAGGGATGGTGGGATGGATGGGATAAGGGGCAGAGGGATGGTGGGATGGATGGGATCAGGAGCAGAAGGATGGTGGGATGGATGGGATCAGGAGCAGAGGCATGGTGGGATGGATGGGATCAGGAGCAGAGGGATGGTGGGATGGATGGGATCAGGAGCAGTGGGATGGATGGGATCAAGAGCAGAGGGATGGTGGGATGGATGGGATCAGAGGGATGGTGGGATGGATGGGATCAGGGGCAGAGGGATGGTGGGATGAATGTAATCAGGAGGAGAAGGATGGTGGAAAGGATGGGATCAGGGGCAGGGGGATGGTGGGATGGATGGGAATAGGAGCAGAGAGATGGTGGGATGGATGGGATCAGGAGCAGAGGGATGGTGGGATGGATGGGATTAGGAGCAGAGGGATGGGGGGATGGATGGGATCAGGAGCAGAGGGATGGTGGGGGTGGGATCAGGAGCAGAGGGATTGTGGGATGGATGGGATTAGGAGCAGAGGGATGGTGGAAATGATGGGATCAGGGACAGAGGGATGGTGGGATGGATGGGATTAGGAGCAGAGGGATGGTTGGATGGATGGGATCAGGAGCAAAGGGATGGTGGGATGGATGGGATTAGGAGCAGAGGGATGGTGGGATGGATGGGATCAGGAGCAGAGGGATGGTGGGGGGGGTGGTATCAGGAGCAGAGGGATGGTGGGATAGATGAGATTAGGAGCAGAGGGATGGTGGGATGGATGGGATCAGGAGCAGAGGGATGGTGGGGGGAATGGGATCAGGGGTAGAGGGATGAATGGGATCAGCACCAGAGGGATGGTGGGATTAATGAGATCAGGAGCAGAGGGATGGTGGGATGAATGGGATCAGGAGCAGAGGGATGGTGCGGGGATAGGATCAGGAGCAGAGGGATGGTGGGATGGATGGGATCAAGAGCAGAGGGATGGTGGGATGGATGGGATTAGGAGCAGAGGGATGGTGGGGTGGACGGGATCAAGAGCAGAGGGAAGGTGGGATGGATGGGATCAAGAGCAGAGGGATGGTGGGATGGATGGGATAAGGGGCAGAGGAATGGTGGGATGGATGGGATCCTGAGCAGAGGGATGGTGGGATGGATGGGATAAGGGGCAGAGGGATTGTGGGGGTGTGGGATGGCACTCACTTTCTCTCAGTGTCAGTTGATTCCCCTCCTTACTCACTGCTCTCAGTCTGGACTCACAGTGCCTCCAGTAACACCTCTCCCGGCATGGGGACATGGAAGACTCCCCCTTCACTCCACTGGCCTGTCAGCTGATCAGTCTCCTCCCCTCTCCTCCTTCCCAACATGGGTCTGCTGGAGGAATGGGCGGAGCGCTGTGACAGTAACATAACAATTAGTGCTCCCTTCCGTCCATACAGTGTACCACTATGTCTGGGACATAATGTCTCAAACATTGCCTAGAAGCGGCGGCGGGCCCCTACACAGTGGCGGAACGCCAAGGCCCAGTTGCAAGTGCGACTGCTGCGACCCTGGTAGTTCCGCAACTAGAGAATATAGTCTGGTCAGATGAGACCAAAATTGAACTCTTTGGATGCCATAATCAGTGTTGCCAACCCCCGAAGTGAAATTTACTGGCAGAACGTCAAAATTTACAAACGGTGCCAATTTTTTACTGACATAAAACCATGAAATTTACTGGCAGATCCACATTTTTTACTGGCACTGCAAAAAAGTTCCGAGAATTACTGTTTTTAGTGCTAAACATTGCAAATATTAATATTTGAACTATAAACACATAGCTAGTGCTATTAGCAATGTGTTTACGTTAAACAAAAGTCAAAAAACATATTTCTCAATTTACATGAAGGTCAGGTTACTATAACCCGGCCAGCAGAGAGTTCTCCCTTACATCAGAGTCTGCAGGATGGTGACCAGAGACCACCTTCCGCAGAGTGAATACACTAAGGTAAGGGGGGATTACTAATATAGGGGGGAACCTTTATACCAGTGCCCCCTTACATTATTGTATTCACTCCCGCCTTACATCAGTGACCCCCCCCAGACTGGCCTGGCGGCGCTGTCATTGACCTCCTCTCAGGTGCACCCAGCAGGGCTCAGTCAGATGGCTCCAGCTTGGAGGCTATACTATAGTCTCCTCTCCACAGTCCACATGTGTCTGTCTCTTCCCGTAACCCCCATCCCGGCAGCGCTCCCACTCTTGAATCCTTTCTAGGATCCCCTCAGAGACTGCAGACATGATAAGAGACAAGAGATGGTCAGAGACTGCGGACATACTACAGGAGAAGGACAGAGGCTGCGGACATGCTACAGGAGGTGGACAGAGGCTGCGGACATGCTACAGGAGGTGGACAGAGGCTGCGGACATGCTACAAGAGGTGGACAGAGGCTGCGGACATACTGCAAGAGGTGGACAGAGGCTGCGGACATACTACAAGAGGTGGACAGAGGCTGCGGACATACTACAAGAGGTGGACAGAGGCTGCGGACATGCTACAAGAGGTGGACAGAGGCTGCGGACATACTACAAGAGGTGGACAGAGGCTGCGGACATACTACAAGAGGTGGACAGAGGCTGCGGACATACTACAAGAGGTGGACAGAGGCTGCGGACATACTACAAGAGGTGGACAGAGGCTGCGGACATACTACAAGAGGTGGACAGAGGCTGCGGACATACTACAAGAGGTGGACAGAGGCTGCGGACATACTACAAGAGGTAGACAGAGGCTGCGGACATACTACAAGAGGTGGACAGAGGCTGCGGACATACTACAAGAGGTGGACAGAGGCTGCAGGCATACTACAAGAGGTGGACAGAGGCTGCGGGCATACTACAGGAGGTGGACAGAGGCTGCGGGCATACTACAGGAGGTGGACAGAGACTGCTGACATGATACATCCTCACAGCAGCCTCCTCCCCTGTCCACCATCATATTACTTCTCCAGTCCACATCAGATTCATCAGTGTGCTGTGTCCTCCTCCTGTACCCCTTTCACCTCTGCCCTGACCTGTGGAGAGGAGAAAGGGGCACAGGAGGAGGACACAGCACACTGATGAATCTGATGTGGACTGTAGAAGTAATATGATGGTGAATAGAGCACATCAGTCTCTGTCCCCTGCATATGCCATGCAGCCAGGGACAGAGACTGATGTGCTCTATTCACCATCATATTACTTCTCCTGGCTCCAGTCCCAGTAATGTCCTCCTTTTACTATGAAGATCCCCCCCACAGCTTCACTCTCCGTACCTCCGCCTGGCGCCTGTGTGTGCAGCCAGCTAAGTCATGCAGTGCATGACAGGACAGAGTCGCCTCGTCGCCTGGCTCAGCTGTCAGCTTGCCGCCGTGCTCGAAAATGGCGGCGCTATTATGTTACTGCGCATGCGCCACCCGGCCGAGCGCGTACGAGCTTTCCCGAGCCCGGCCGGCTTCGGAATGGCGCATGCGCAGTTGCGTGGCCGGCTCGCGCCCATCATTTTTACGGGCACCGGTGCCCGTAACGGGCATTCACGGGCGCCCCGAAAAACGGGTTAAATTTACGGGCTGCCCGTAAATCTACGGGCGGTTGGCAACACTGGCCATAATACACACCATGTTTGGAGGTCACATGACACAACACCCCAAAAACACTCCGTATACCAACAGTGAGGTTTGGAGGTGGGAACATCATGGTGGGGGGGGGGGGGCAGGGCTGTTTTTCAGCACACGGTACTGGCAAACTTCATATCATTGAAAGAAGGATGAATGGAATAATGTACCAAGACATTCTTGATAAAAATCTGCTGCCATCTACCAGGATGATGAAGATGAAACGAGGGTGGACATTTCAGCAAGACAATCATCCCAAACACAAAGCCAAGAAAACTCTCAATTGGTTTCAAAGAAAGAAAATAAAGCTGCTAGGATGGCCCAGCCAATCACCTGACATGAATCCAATAGAAAATCTATGGAAAGAACTAAAGATCAGAGTTCATAGAAGAGGTCCTCGGAACCTTCAAGATTTGAAGACTGTGTGGAAGAATGGGCCAAAATCACACCTGAGCAATGCATGCGACTAGTTTCTCCATACAGGAGGCGTCTTGAAGCCATCATTACCAACAAAGGATTTTGTGCCAAATATTAAATACATTTCAGTTAGCATGTTCAATATTTTTCCCTGTGTCATTCCATTTTATTACACAGAACCTTATTTCTGAACTTATTTGTTTTGGTGTCTTTGTATGTATGGATTGCATGGGTTATTACCGACATATGGGGAAAATTTCATGTCAATAGCACACCTTTTATAAATATATTTAATCAGAAAAATGATGACGTGTTCAATACTTATTTTACCCGCTGTTGATACAGAAGGAGGTAGGATTACAACTCCTGGAATCCAGAGCTTCGTTAGAGAGATTCCTTCTCAGTTCCTGTTCTGGGGTCAACGTATTACCAGACAGGAAGTGAGGGAAAATCTGCAACATGGAGACAGATAACAATAAAAAGCTCAGCAATAGACGCATTGGGGCTCATTTAATTCTCTCGCTGCCCATGTAACGAGGCAAGAAAGGCAGGCTTTAATTCCCACACGTTGCACATGCAGTATGGGCAGCATCGGCAGGCACATCGGGCAGCGGTGGGGATCGTGGCATCGGCGGACATCAGGCTGCAGCAGGCATCTGGCAGCGGCTCCTGTGTCTTCTCCTCCTCGCTTCCGCCGCGCGTCTCCCCCCCCTCCTTCTAGGCATTCAAAAAGGATCACCTGTCCTTTCAGACAATCGGGTGATGGGTATCAGACCCGCTTCCTGATTGGCCGGGAGGAGGATCAGTGTTGCAATAGTGAATATTCATTCGCTGTTGTACCACCTGGGTGGGCTCATGGCACAATGCTCTGCGACCCAAGCCCACCCTATTTTGAAGCCTATTAGAGCCTCTGGCTCTAATCAGATGCTTCAAAAACACCCCCGCCGCTGTAATTCAGGAGATGGTTAGAGGCTGTGCGGACATGGTGCAGAAGGTGGTTAGAGACTGCGGAGACATGGCGCACCTTCGTATAACCGTACCACAGCACTGTCCTTCTCTGCTCCCCTTCATTTTCCCCCCTCACATCAGTGTCCACTTCTGCTTCTCTTCAGCCCCCTCACAGTAGTGGCCTCCTCTTCCCCCTTTATCCACCTACATCAGTGTCCTCCTCTTCCCCCTTCATCCACCTACATCAGTGTCCTCCTCTTCCACCTTCATCCCCCTACATCAGTGTCCTCCTCTTCCCCCTTCATCCACCTACATCAGTGTCCTCCTCTTCCACCTTCATCCACCTACATAAGTGTCCTCCTCTTCCCCCTTCATCCACCTACATCAGTGTCCTCCTCTTCCCCCTTCATCCACCTACATCAGTGTCCTCCTCTTCCCCCTTCATCCACCTACATCAGTGTCCTCCTCTTCCCCCTTCCTCCACCTACATCAGTGTCCTCCTCTTCCCCCTTCATCCCCCTACATAAGTGTCCTCCTCTTCCCCCGTCATCCACCTACATCAGTGTCCTCCTCTTCCCCCTTCATCCACCTACATCAGTGTCCTCCTCTTCCCCCTTCATCCACCTACATCAGTGTCCTCCTCTTCCCCCTTCATCCACCTACATCAGTGTCCTCCTCTTCCCCCTTCATCCACCCACTTCAGTGTCCTCCTCTTCCCCCTTCATCCACCTACATCAGTGTCCTCCTCTTCCCCCTTCATCCACCTACATCAGTGTCCTCCTCTTCCCCCTTCATCCACCTACATCAGTGTCCTCCTCTTCCCCCTTCATCCACCTACATCAGTGTCCTCCTCTTCCCCCTTCATCCACCTACATCAGTGTCCTCCTCTTCCCCCTTCATCCACCTACATCAGTGTCCTCCTCTTCCCCCTTCCTCCACCTACATCAGTGTCCTCTTCTTCCCCCTTCACCCCCCTACATCAGTGTCCTCCTCTTCCCCCTTCAACCACCTACATCAGTGTCCTCCTCTTCCCCCTTCAACCACCTACATCAGTGTCCTCCTCTTCCCCCTTCATCCACCTACATCAGTGTCCTCCTCTTCCCCCTTCATCCACCTACATCAGTGTCCTCCTCTTCCCCCTTCATCCACCTACATCAGTGTCCTCCTCTTCCCCCTTCCTCCACCTACATCAGTGTCCTCCTCTTCCCCCTTCATCCACCTACATCAGTGTCCTCCTCTTCCCCCTTCATCCACCTACATCAGTGTCCTCCTCTTCCCCCTTCCTCCACCTACATCAGTGTCCTCTTCTTCCCCCTTCACCCCCCTACATAAGTGTCCTCCTCTTCCCCCTTCATCCACCCACATCAGTGTCCTCCTCTTCCCCCTTCATCCACCTGCACCAATGTCCTCCTCTTCCACCTTCATCCACCTACATCAGTGTCCTCCTCTTCCCCCTTCATCCACCTACATCAGTGTCCTCCTCTTCCCCCTTCGTCCACCTACATCAGTGTCCTCCTCTTCCCCCTTCCTCCACCTACATCAGTGTCCTCCTCTTCCCCCTTCATCCACCTACATCAGTGTCCTCCTCTTCCCCCTTCATCCACCTACATCAGTGTCCTCCTCTTCCCCCTTCATCCACCTACATCAGTGTCCTCCTCTTCCCCCTTCCTCCACCTACATCAGTGTCCTCCTCTTCCCCCTTCATCCACCCACATCAGTGTCCTCCTCTTCCCCCTTCATCCACCTGCACCAATGTCCTCCTCTTCCACCTTCATCCACCTACATCAGTGTCCTCCTCTTCCCCCTTCATCCACCTACATCAGTGTCCTCCTCTTCCCCCTTCATCCACCTACATCAGTGTCCTCCTCTTCCCCCTTCCTCCACCTACATCAGTGTCCTCCTCTTCCCCCTTCCTCCACCTACATCAGTGTCCTCCTCTTCCCCCTTCATCCACCTACATCAGTGTCCTCCTCTTCCCCCTTCATCCACCTACATCAGTGTCCTCCTCTTCCCCCTTCATCCACCTGCACCAATGTCCTCCTCTTCCACCTTCATCCCCCTACATCAGTGTCCTCCTCTTGCCCCTTCATCCACCTGCACCAATGTCCTCCTCTTCCACCTTCATCCCCCTACATCAGTGTCCTCCTCTTCCCCCTTCATCCACCTACATCAGTGTCCTCCTCTTCCCCCTTCATCCACCTGCATCAATGTCCTCCTCTTCCACCTTCATCCACCTGCACCAATATCCTCCTCTTCCACCTTCATCCCCCTATATCAGTGTCCTCCTCTTCCCCCTTCATCCACCTGCACCAATGTCCTCCTCTTCCACCTTCATCCCCCTACATCAGTGTCCTCCTCTTCCCCCTTAAACCACCTACATCAGTGTCCTTCTCTTCCCCCTTCATCCACCCACATCAGTGTCATCCTCTTCCCTCTTCATTCACCTACATCATTGTCCTCCTCTTCCCCCTTCATCCACCTACATCAGTGTCCTCCTCTTCCCCCTTCATCCACCTACATCAGTGTCCTCCTCTTCCCCCTTCATCCACCTACATCAGTGTCCTCCTCTTCCCCCTTCATCCACCTACATAAGTGTCCTCCTCTTCCCCCTTCATCCACCTACATCAGTGTCTTCCTCTGCCCCCTTCATCCACCTACATCAGTGTCCTCCTCTTCCCCCTTCATCCACCTACATCAGTGTCCTCCTCTTCCCCCTTCATCCACCCACTTCAGTGTCCTCCTCTTCCCCCTTCCTCCACCTACATCAGTGTCCTCCTCTTCCCCCTTCCTCCACCTACATCAGTGTCCTCCTCTTCCCCCTTCATCCACCTACATCAGTGTCCTCCTCTTCCCCCTTCATCCACCCACTTCAGTGTCCTCCTCTTCCCCCTTCCTCCACCTACATCAGTGTCCTCCTCTTCCCCCTTCATCCACCTACATCAGTGTCCTCCTCTTCCCCCTTCACAGTAGAGTCCTTATCTGTCCCCCTTTATCTCCACATCAGTATCCTCTGCCCGCTTTACCCCCCATCTCCCCACAGTAGTGTCAGTGTCCTCCTCTGCCCCTTTTATATTACCATCCTCACATGATGAGGATGGCTCTTGTAAGGCACCGCCTCACTGCGCATGAGTGTCTTCCATTGAAAAAATGTCGCCACATCACTGCGCATGCGCCCGCCCAGCCAAGAATGAGCGAGCTTTCCTGAGTCTGGCAGGCTGCGCAGTTGCACTGTCGGCCCGCATGCCATCTTTTTTATGGGCGCCACTGTCTGTAACGGGCATTTACGGGCAGCCCAAAAATGGGCAGCCTGTAAATTAACGGGCGGTCGGCAACACTGCCCAGAAGTGTATGTGATCTGGCGCAGGAGAGCCATCTTGCCGCGCCATATATGTAAGTTATAGGGTCAGCAAGTGATTAAATAAAAAAAAAAAACGCAGTGTAGTGCGAGCATGTAAACATCAATTGCGCCACGCACGTGAGGTATCGTCGCGAACGTCAGAGTGAGAGCGATAATTCCAGGGCCATAATTCACAGCACAGCTAAACTAATGACCTGTAAAGACTTGCAAAGCGTCACCTGTGAACAATTTCGGGTGCCGCCGTTTCTTGCGATTCCGCAGGTGTGCGCAATATTTGGATTTGTTGGGCATCTATTTTCCTCGATTGGCGATGCAACCTCGTCTTTTATATTTTATCAAAACATTGGATGTTTTATTGTGTTTGTGGGAATTTTTGTGTACACTTTTGTGTATTTTTTTTTTCCTGAAAATGTCGTGTTTTGATAAACGGCTGCGCAAATACTGCAACAGCCACCATTTAATTCTCCAGGGACTCTGATTTCAGGAAATATACACTTTTTTTTTAGGGGGAGGGTGTTTACAAACATTTTCTTGCAAAAAATGCTGATTTTAACAAAAAATAAAAAAGTTCCAGCAGACAAGTGGTTACATTTTATTGATTTATTTTTTTAAATTTTAACTTTTTTTTAAGACTTGTAACTTTATTGCTATGACAAGCCCCTTCTGTGTGAACAAGCCGCCGCAGCTGCTGCAGCTCCTCTTTTTTTTTTTCCCAGTCAGGACGGTTTTCCCGCCTTTTTTTTTTTTTTTTCATCCTGAGGTGACGAGCCCGCGCACCCCTGACAGAGCCGGGCACCACGTGACCTCGCTGTGAACGAGTGCGAAGGTGGGCGGGGCGGAGAAGGCGTTGCGGAGGGGAGGGGAGGATGGGGGGGGGCGCGTCCCCACGCCCAGCTCGGACTTCCCCGTGACGTCACACGCGCGGCCCCCCCTCCCGGGGCCGGCGGGAGGGAGGAGCGTGACGTCACCCCGGGCCCCGCCCCCACTCCGCTGGTTCGGTCCTGACGTTCATTTCATTCCTGTCCTCATTCCGAGCATTCCGAGCATCGCTCGCGCCCAGTCCCGCTCCCCTCAGCGGCACAATAGGCACACTGGGACAACTTGCTGCCCGCTCAGCCGGCCCGGGGTAAGTTGTGTGTGTGAGAGGGGGGAGGGGGGTTCTCTCCTCAGTGGGGTGTTGGGGTTCACCACATGGAAAGGGGGGGGAGGGGTGTTCTGGAGGGGGACATGGGAGGGGGTCACCTTCTTCTCATCTCCATCAACTTCTCACACTTTACTGGGGGGACCCCAACACTCCACTCCTGGGGGGGACCCCAACACTCCACTCCTGGGGGGGACCCCAACCCCCCACTCCTGGGGGGGACCCCAACACTCCACTCCTGGGGGGGACCCCAGCACTCCACTCCTGGGGGGGGGACCCCAGCACTCCACTCCGGGGGGGGGGGGGGCAGGCCAGGAGGGGGAGGGGGGCAGGTGACACCCCAAACTTTAGAAAACAGAAATCAAACTGTACTTTATGGGGGGATTATATATATATAATATATACACTTTATCACATAGAGCCAAACATTCCATCCACTACTCTGCTATATATATATATATATATATATATATATATATATATATATATATATATATATATATATATATATATATATACATTTGTGGGGGGACTTTAATAAATGGGCACAGAGCACAAGTCACCCCAAAGTTTATAAAACTGCATCTTATAGGGGTGACATAATAAATATATATATATATATATTGTATCACATATAATGAAACATTCCTTCTACATATATATAATTATTATATTTTATTTTTTATATATACAGTGGGGGGTACAGGCCAGGCAAAGGGGGAGAAGGACTTTAATAAACGGGCCTATGGCAGAAGTCACCCCCAAACTTTAGAGAACTGCACCTTATATGGGGGTGGGGGGGGGGTCAGATATTATGTAGATATTTATATTGTATCACAAATAATGAAACATTCCTTCCTATACTTAAAAAAAAAAAAAAATATATATATATATATATATATATATATATATATATATATATATATATATATATATATATATATATATATATATATATTATTTTTTGGGGGGGGGGTGCAGGCCAGTCAAAGGGGTTGAAGGACTTTATTTAATGGGCTCAAGGCAGGTGTCACCCCAAATTTTATAAAACTGCTCCTTTATGTAGGGGTGTCAGATATTATATAGATATTTACACTGTGGAATTTGTATCAAAAATAATGACACATTCCTTCTCTATACCTCCTGAGATAGAATATATATTATCTATCTCAGGAGGTATAGGAAGGAATGTATCATTATTTTTGATACAAATGCCACTATATATTATACACATACACACTACTTCTTTATATATATGTAGAGAGATAGATGGATATATTAATTAGAGAGAGCGATGTATGTATATGGGGAGGGGGGGCAGGGGGGGTGCAGGCCAGTCAAAGGGGGAGACAGACTTTATTAAATAGGCTCAAGGCAGGTGTCACCCCCAAACTTTCTAAAACTGCACCTTTTATGTCAGATATTATATAGATATTTATACTGTGGAATTTGTATCACAAATAATGACACGTGCCTTCCTATACCTCCTGAGATAGGTAGATAGATTATAGAGATATACACTTCCCTTTTTTTTTTTTTTTTAAACAGGTGGGGGTGCAGGCCAGTCAAAGAGGGGGGGGGGGTGAAGGACTTTATTAAATGGGCTCAAGGCAGGTGTCACCCCAAACTTAAAAAAAAAAAAAAATCTCCGTATGGAGGTGTTATCAGAGCAAAACATTCCTTCTTAGAACTCTACTACACACTGACACACACACTGGGGGTGCAGGCCAGGAGAAGGACTTCATTAAACTGCACCTTCATAGGAGGGGGGGGGGGGGGGGTGATATTATATAGTAACTATGTCACATAGAGCAAAACATTCCTTTCTGCAACTCTGACACTCACACACATGGTGCAAGGCCAGGATAAGGACTTTAATAAATGGGTAAGTGACAGAAGTCACCCCAAACTTTATAGAACTGCACCTTTTATAGGGCTGTCAGACATATGTAAAGTAACAATGTATTCCACATAATGAAACATTCCTATAACTCTGCCTACTAAAGTATGTGTGTGTGTGTGTGTGTGTATATATCTCTCCTATAGCAAAACATTCCTTCCTATACCTCTGCCTCCTAATAATAATAATATATATATTATACGCACACTTTTTTTTTTTTTTTTACTACATAAAAAATGTATATATGTATTTAAATAAAAACAAAAAAAGATCTATTGCAGTATTTAAAGCCGCAGAGTCACTATTTGAAAGTAGATTTATGTAAAGGGACAGGTCTTCCTATATGTGACACTGTGTGTGTAGATAGAAAGACCTAAGCCTTCTTATAACTCTACTTTCCAAAATAGTGTAGGGAGGCAGAATCCTAGAACAGGTCTTGTGTGTTACAATCTTACAAAATACATTTCATTTAATGTGATACAATGTTGCAAACAAAATTAAAAAAAAAAAAGTGTGTGTGTATATAATATATGTGTGTGTATTTATTGTAGGTATCAGGAGGCAGAGTTGTAGGAAGGGATGTGTGTCACTACATGTGATACAATGTTACACAACCTTTGACAGTATTTTAGGAGCCAGAATTATAGGTAGGGATTGTTCTTGTTACATGTGATACAATGTTACAAAGATCTACATATATTATATGTATCACTATTTTAGGAGGCAGAGTTTTATAGGAACTGAATATGTTTCAATATATGTGATACAATGTTGCAAAATTGTGTATATACTGTATTTTAGAAGACAAGACAGAGTTCTAGGAAGAAATATGTTTGGTTACTTGTGGCACAATGTTACAAAATCAATATCCTTATTTTAGGAGGCAGAATTCTAGGAATGTTTCATTTACATGTTATACAACGTTACAAAACCTGTGATCGCAGTGTGTAATGGAAGGGAAGAGATCCTCCTCCTTTTAGAACTAGGGGTGTCCTGGCTTCCCATGGTAGTGAGGGTCTGGGAGTTGTTGGCTCCTTCACAGTCCAGGCTCCAGCCCTAGGTAGGCCTCGGAAAGTGTTTTTTCATTTTTTTTTCGGGGGAGAGGGCAACTCTGAGCTTCAGATTATGAAGTGTTCCTGCACTGACATAACCCAGTGGTGTACAGTCCTATACTGCAGTCTTGGGGTACATGTTGGGGTAGAGTCGGGGTGCAGTCCATGGAGTTGTGCTGCAGAATCAGATACAGGGTTTGTAGTACCAGCACCTTGTTACAGTATTCTTTCTAGAGCTTTGCAGTCTTGAGACCCTGTCATTCTAAAACATGTAAGTTGAGGGGTTCAGGTTGTGGTACTTTTGTAGAAAGTAGAGCACTGTTACATAGTTTCTCTGTGGAGAGTTGCAGGCTGTGGAGATCTGGAAGCTTGCAGTGGTGGGGTGCATGACATGTTGGGGTGAGGTGCATGTTCCGCAATACTTCCATTTTGGGGGTACGCTTTTTTTTTTTTCCTACGGGGGGGGGCATAGGTCATGGTGCCCTCAAGGTGTTCCTTCCCTTAGAGATGGACATTGAAATTCTAGGGCTTTACAATTTTGGGGTGCAAGGGGTGGACTTCTGGGTCTTTGCAGTCTTCAAGTAACGGTCCTTGGACCTCTGGGTTGTATTTTTGCAGTCTTTGGATACAGTCCTTGGACTTAAGGGTCTTTGCAGTTGTCAGGTACTGTCCTTGGATTTTTGGGTCTTTGCAGTCTCTGGGTACAGTCCATAAGCTTCTAAGTCTTTGTAGTCTCCAGGTACAGTCCTTGGGCTGCTGGGGTTTTTGAAGTTTTCAGGTACAGCCTTTGGATCACAGGAGGCTTTGCAGTCCTCTAATTCAGCCTATGAATTTATGAAGCTTTGTAGTCCACAGACGTATGACTTCTTATGTTTTGGGGTACCAGTCACAGCATCAGGGGGTTCAGCAATCTTGCTGTACAGTAGGCGAAGAGCTGGAGTTTGCAGTCCCAGGGTATAATCCATGGAGCTCCTGAGGCTTTCAGTTTTGAGGCACCTTCCAGGGTGCATTTTTACGGTATCCCCCTAGAATCTCCTGATAGCCTGTGTTGTCTTGGGGTACACCTCCCCAGGAGTGACAAAGGAGAGCGAGCTGCTCGTTGGAGGAACTTGTGAAGCGATCTGAGGCTCCTGCCTGACTCTCTCACTCAGCAGCTCTGACATTAAAAAAAAAAGAAGAAATTTTTCACATTTTTCCTGAAGAAGGAAGAACTTAGCAACGCCTGATCTGCCTTTGGAAAGGGAAACCAGCCCCCTGCAGCAGACAAGTCGCCCCCCCCCCCCCCCCCAGTCTGGATAATGTGCACTCTTTAGCTTGCAGGGGGAAACATGAAAGTTAAAGATGTTTTCTTTCCCCCCTTCTTCCAGGGCTTCAGCTCCTCTCCAAGTTCAAGTGGGAAAGTGTCTGGAGTCAGCGGAATCCCAGCCTGTGGAGAACGCTCGTTGCAAGCACGAAAGGATTTCTCCCAGCAAACTTCCCTTCTGGTAGGAAAAAAAAAAAAAAAAAAAACCCACGCCAGGGCCGCCACCTCTTTCCCCATCTGTTGCTCCCCGGCGCGGTCTGTTTTCTAGAGGTACACATCTCGGCATAGGCTGCTGCCTTGGTGATGTGTGTGTGATCATCTGTGCTTTTATTTGTGAAGTGCAAACATATTCTGCAGTCATGTACCCACTCAAGCACACTCGTAGTACAAAACAAAGGCATGACAGTCCCAAGGGAGGGGGGGAAAAGGAAAAAAAAA
The DNA here is from genome assembly GCA_037952835.1 of Lithobates septentrionalis. Lineage (NCBI taxonomy): Eukaryota > Metazoa > Chordata > Amphibia > Anura > Ranidae > Lithobates > Lithobates septentrionalis. The sequence continues at coordinate 75,582 of JBBDGP010000114.1, read as the reverse complement.
ACAAAAGCACTGGAACGCTTAATATTTTTTATTTAATTTTTTTTTTTGAGCAACGTTTTTTAATTTATTTATATATATATTAGTTATTCACCACAAGGCCTTTTCACCGTTCTTGTCAAGTCAAAGGCAGTCATTCCCAATAGCCTTTCTTCCTTTTTTTTTTTTTTTTTTTTATTGTTTACCTTTTGGTGACATGCAGTGACATTATTATGATTCCCCCCCCCCCCCCCTGGACAACCCTTGACGCATTTTTGCTATATAATTGGCATGTGCCAAACATATTGGGGTATTCCTTGTCTGCATAGCAACCCCCCCCCCCCTCCATGAGGTTTAGAACATTGTTTGAGTACGGTTCGCTGTGCTTATTCTCTGTCATTTCTTCATTGCTTCAAAATGACAATAAACAAGATAAGACCTCCTCTTTACTTTTATTTTTTGTTGGTTTGTACATACATGTTTGCATTAGTTGGTAGGTTCCCTATTCAGATAGCAAAATTTGAAACCAAAAAAAAAAAAATGTAACCTTAAATACTGCTGAATTATAGTTTACGTTAACGCTCCTGTTTATGGGATTGACTTGAGAGTTCTTTGGTTGTACTTTAGCTTGCAGCAGTTGTTATGGCTGTTTGCAAGCTTTGTGTTATGCCCTCAAAGTGTGGTGGTGGTGGGGGCTGGCTGGCTGGTTGGTGTTAAAAGCCTTTTTTTTTTTTTTTTTTTTTTTTTTTTTTTTTTTTTGGGCTTCTGCAGATGGATTCTTTAAAAATTCTGGCTCCTGCAGGTGGGTTCTTAAAAAAAAAAAAAAAAAAAAAATTAAAAAATAATAATATAAATAAAATAAAAAAATCTGGCTCCTGCAAGTGCATTCTTGAAAATAAAAAAAAATTCTGGCTCCTGCAGGTGGGTTCTTAAAATGTTTTTTATTTAATTTTAAAAATACAAATTCTGGCTCCTGCATTTGGGTTTTTGAAAAGAAAGTCTGGCTTCAGGTGGGGATCAGGCCCATTTTATAATTTTATAAATTTGAACAAGAAAGGAGGGGTGAAACGTGTCTTGCTCCGCTCTACTAAAAGCTGTGAGGTTTTGGTAAATGGAACATTTTAGACGGTCCTGTAAGTCGGTGCTTAGAGTTCGGGATGTGTGAATATTTGCAAAGGTTAAATCGTATTTATTTTGGCAATATTTTACATGTAAATGGCGTGTCCTCTGGGCATTCACTTATCCACCCCGGTGATTGTGTGTGGTGTGTGTTTTTTTTTTTTTGTAATCTGCCAGGTATGGGTAATTATGGTGGCATGTGATGTATTTAAAGGATACAGAACCAGTAGTTAGATTGTCTGGTGCTGGCTTTTCCCGCGAGAGGCTGAAGGCTATTTTAATGATTAAATAATTCGCTGTAAATCCCATAAGCACATTGCCTGAAGGGTTGGGCAACCCTCTACACAGAAATCTGCTTTTACTTTGAAAGGGGGTTTTTATACTGACACAAAGACAAATTGATTTTGCCAAGTAATTTGTGTGTTGAGAATGTTGCTGTCCTATAGCCTCTCCATGCCAAGATTCACTACGATTGAGTTCTGGAGATGAAATTTTGTCTTGTCGTGGTTTTTTTTCTTCTTTTTTTTTTTTTTTTTTTTCTTTAGTATTACTGCTCACTCGAGTGTGAAAAAAACAAAAAATCTCAGCAAGCTGTTGGATTATAGGGCAGTCCTTTTATTACGTAGGTGACTATCGCTATGTTACTTTGTATGTTAGCAGTTTAGACATTTTGGGATCTGTCTGGAGACTCATTCTGAAAATGATGAGTTTTAGAAAGATTTCTACAAGAAGTCTTCAGATGGTTGTAGCTGTATTCCTGCATTTGCCACAACGCAGTTGCATGTCTTTTCGATCACAACTGTAAACAGGTGACATGTCTGCATGTTGCTATTAGGATGTATTGTAAAAAAAAAAAAAACAGTTCAATATTATTGTTACTTTTCTGTCTGAGCAGTACTGCCTGAGAAGAAGGGTGAATCCTTGAAAGCCTGTCCTAAGGATGTAATTGTTGATGCAAATTAAAAGAAAAGGTATCACATATTTCTCAAATTGATGGAATAAATCCAAAAGTAGCAAAGTGTTATTTATTTTCATTTGTCACCTACAGATGACATTAGGGACTACTGCATACCAAAAAAAAAAGATTTCACTCTTGCGCTCGCTTGCTCTCCCCTTCTTTCGTGCACTCACCTTCTCTCCTCTTCTTTCGCTCGCCTGCTCTCCCCTTTCTTTCGCTCGCTCGCTTGCTCTCCCCTTTGCGCTCGCTTGCTCTCCCCTTTGCGCTCGCTTGCTCTCCCCTTTGCGCTCGCTTGCTCTCCCCGATTGCTCGCCCGCTCTCCCCTTTTCGCCCGCTTGCACTTTCTTTCGCTCGCTCGCACCTTCTTTCTTTTCTCTTGCTTACTTTCTCGCTTTATTTATCCTGTCTCCGTGTGTGTGTGTGTGTGTGTGTGTGTGTGTGTGGTGTTTTTGTTTTTTTATTTTTTTTTACTTTTTTTATAAGACTGTTGGATTCTGCTTTTCATCAAACTTCTCTATGACTTTATTTTGAAGTAAATAATATGTACAGTAAATATATTTATATTTGACTTGTGCAAAGCAGAAATGAGAATTTTAGATGGAGGAAGTGGGTTGTCTGAATTTGGCCTTTTAGGCCAGGTATCTTATGCCCAGTGATTTGTTTTTCCTTTTTTTTTTTTTTTTTGTTTTTATGATGTTGGGTCATCTCCCTGCCGATCCTTTATGTACTTGTAATAGTACGTCCCCCCTTTTATTTATTTATTTTTTTCCTCCATTTCCTACCTGAAAGGATGCTCTATCAGCCTGGCATTGGGTTCTCCACCACTTTCCGTGGAATGCAAAACAGCCGCTGAATTAATGAATGTCAAGAGGCTTAAAAATCCAAAAATGCGGGAGCTGATCTACATTTCAATGTTTCTAATACTGCGACTCAGTTTCTATTTATTGGAACTTTTTTTTTTTTTTGTAAGAGGATAAAATCTTGCACATACTGCAGGATGTCGCTGGTGGATTTTGCTTTTTTTTTCCTCTCTCTTGGCTGTTTTGGCTTTTGAAAAAAAAAAATGCCAATTATTTTACTGGTTACATCTATTGACTGGCTGGCCGAATTCTGAATGGAATGTCTGAAAGCATTCAACAAGCCTTGAGTGTACTTTTTTTTTTTTTTTTTTTTAAGATTGAAAGGAAAAAGGAGGGCAGAGCATTACTTGGAGCTGAAGGTGGGTGATAAAATATCTGTCCTTTTTACTGTCTCTGAGAAACCAGACCCACCAAGTGCTGATAAAATCCCCATAGTCTATTCACAGCACAGATCGCTCTTTAAAATGTTTTTTTTTTTTTTTTTAAGACTCAATTCTTTTCTAAAGATTATAAAAAGCTCCATAAATAGATTTGAGTTACCTTTTTTTGTATTATTTTTAGGTGACCGGCTTCAGGTGAATATCTTTAAAGTTGATGTAAACCCCAAGCCCTTGTTCACACTGCCGTGACTTCATGGCCGCTTTGAATCCACCATCCCTGCGCGGCTTGCATACGACTTCTTTAACCAATTCCGGACCGCCGCACGCCGATATACGTCCTAACTTTGAAGTGGAATATCGTTGTTATGGCAGCAGCTTCGGCCGGCGGTCCGCTTTCTGATAATAGTGGTCTCTGTGGCGGAATCCGGTGCCCCCTCCGCCACTTACCGGAGCCGTTGGCAGCAGCGGAGGCGATCGGATCTTCTCCCTTGCTGGGTATGGAGACAAGTGAGGGGAAGATGGGCCCCCCACTCATCTCCATAACATTGCAGGGCGGAAGTGACATCAAAACGTCCCTTCCGCCCATAGCTCTTAAAGGGCTTTTTTAACTTTTTTTACTGCATTTTAGTGTAAATATGAGATCTGAGGTCTTTTTGAACCCACATCTCATATTTAAGAGGTCCTGTCATGCTTTTTTTTTTTTTTCTCTATTACAAGAGATGTTTACATTCCTTGTAATAGGGGAAAAAAGTGACACAATGTGTTTTAAAAAAAAAAAAAAAAAAGTGTAACAACAATGAGTGTATGTATGTATGTATATATATTTTTTTTTTTTAAACGCCCTGCCGAGCTTGCGTGAAAAAGCGAACCTGTACGTGAGTAGCGGCCGCATATGAAAACTGTGTCCAAACCACACATGTGAGGTATCGCCGCGATTGGTAGAGTGAGAGCAATAATTCTAGTCCTAGACCTCCTCTGTAACTCAAAACGTGCAACCTGTAGAATTTTTTTTTTTTTTTTTTTTTTTTAACGTCGCCTATGGAAATTTTAAGGGTACAAAGTTTGTCGCCATTCCACGAGCGGGTGCAATTTTGAAGCGTGACATGCTGGGTATCATTTTACTTGGCGTAACGTTATCTTTCACAATATATAAAAAAAAAAAAAAAAAAAAAAAAATTGGGCTAACTTTACTGTTGTCTTATTTTGTAATTTAAAAAAGTGTTTTTTTTTTTTTTTTTCTCTTTTTCCAAAAAAGGTGCGCTTGTAAATACGGCGTGACAGAAAGTATTGCAACGACTGCCATTTTATTCTCAAGGGTGTTAGAACCTCCAAACATTATTTATATATATATATATATTTTTTTTTTATTTATTTATTTATTTTATTTTTTTTCAAAGTAATTTTCTAGCAAAAAAAAAAAACTGTTTTTAACTTGTAAACAACAAGTCTCAAAAAGATGCTCGGTCCTTAAAGTGGTTAACAAAGGTCAATGCAGGTTGTGCTGAAGTCGCACCAAAAGTAATGCAGAAACCTCTTTCTAAGTCGGAGCGACTTGAGTCGCACCGATTTAGAACGTTTCCATTGCCGCAAATAGGGGCATAACTTGTCACGTGACTTTGAACTCTCAAGTGTGAACTAGGGCTAACTGCCGTTTTTAGTTTTAGTAAATCAACCCCAAAATATTTAAGCAAACTGGAGAGTGCAGAATCTGGTGCAGCTGAGCATGGTGACCAATCGGCTTCCAGGTTTTATTGCCAAAGCTTAACTCACCTTAGAGCTGACACCTGCTGGCCCTTTAAGGGGTTTAGCATGTCAGGGGCGGGGCTTACGGGCATGTGACCGCTGTAATTGGCTGTCACCGCAGTTCATTTGATCGGAAAGCTTGTGGAAGCATATTTGCGTGCGCTTGCCGCTAAGGAGTTACTTGAACAAGGTGAAATTAGAAGCTGATTGGCTACAATTAACGGCTGCACCAGGTTCTGACTATAAGTCTTATTAAATCTTCCCCCCCCCCCCCAGAGTGACAACGCTCTGTCCCTGTCTATGAACGGGTTCTCCTGCGTTGTCTCCCTATCACAGGGGTTTTGTGATGAGAAATCTAACAGGAAGTCCCCAAACATAAACCATCATGGCAGGCTCACTGGGGATGATTTCACTGAAAGTTGCCGATTTCTCATCAGAAATCTGTGATGGGGTGACCACGCAGGAGAACAGTTGAGGGATGAGGACAGAGCGTTGTCACCCTTTGCCAAGAAGTGCCTGAACATGAACCGTTATAACAGGATTACCAGGGATTTTTTTTTAATAAAAGCTGCAGATTTCTCCTCCTAAACCAGTGATGGGGAATCTCGGCACCCCCAGATGTTTTGGAACTACATTTCCCATGATGCTCGGGCACTCTGCAGTGTAGTTGAAGCATCATGGGAAATGTAGTTCCAAAGCATCTGGGGTGCCAAGGTTCACCATCACTGTCCTAAACACATATGACAGGGTGACAACCTAGGAGAACATTTGAGAGACAGGAACAGAGAGTGGTCACCCCATGTCCCCCTCTGTTGTCACCCTGTCATATAGACTTCCGAGAAGAAATCCGCATCTTTCATTAAAATAATCCCTGGTCATGCCGCTGTGATGGTTCCTGGTGATCCTGCCATGATGGTTTGCTTGGACACTTCCTGTTATGGGGTGGCAACTCTCCATTCCAGTCTCTGAACTGTTCTCCTGCGTTGTCACCCTATAACAGGAAGTGTCTATGCAAACCATGATGGCAGGATCACCAGGAATCATCATAGCGGCATCACCAGGGATTGTTTTTTAATGAAAGATGCGGATTTCTTCTCGGAAGTCTATATGACCGGGTGACAACATAGGAGAACATTTGAGAGACAGGAACAGAGCGTTGTCACCCCATGTCCCTCAAATGTTCTCCTCTGTTGTCACCCGGTCATATAGATTTCCGAGAAGAAATGTGCATCTTTCTTTAAAACACTCCCTGGTCATGCCGCTGTGATGATTCCTGGTGATCCTGCCATGGTGGTTTGCTTGGACACTTCCTGTTATAGGGTGACAACGCAGGAGAACCGTTCAGGGACCGGAATGGAGTGTTGTCACCCTATAACAGGAAGTGTCCAAGCAAGCCACCATGGCAGGATCACCAGGAACCATCATCATAGTGGCATCACATGGGCTTCTGATGAGGAATCTGCAACTTTCATTGAAATTAATTCCTGGTAATCCTGTTTATGATGTTCAGGCACTTCCTGTTATAGGGTGACAACTCTCTCCAACAGGAAGTGCCTTATTTCTTATTGGAAGCCTGTGTGACAGGGTGACCATGCAGGAGAACGTTTGATAGAGCGTTATCAGCTTATAACAGGAAGTGCCCCAAACATAATCGTGGGAGGATCACCAGGATTAGGGTTGCACCGATACTAGTATTGGTATTGGTGCCGGTACCGAGTATTTGCACAAGTATCGGTACTCATGCAAATCCACCGATACTTTCAGGCTCGGTTCTTTGAGCTGTTCAGTGGGGTCTCCCCAGTGTTAAAGAAGTCCGGTAAATTGGAGCTGTCAAAAAAAAAAAAAAGCAGCCAGCAATGTTTAGTAACAACATTGCTCAGCCACTGAAACACTAAAATAAAAAAGAAACATTGTTTCTTTTTGCATCTTTCTGTTTCTTCATCTGCAGATCAAAGGGAAGAACAAATGTTCCTCTGTTTAACTCCTTATTAACCCTCAATTTACTCTAATCAGCCTTAATTAACTCCCTCTTCTCCTCCATTTAATTATTATTTTCCTGCTTTTTTATTTTTATTTTTTTGTTCACGTCTATTTTATAAATGATAATTAAAACTTCTTTTTTTTTTTTGCTTTGTTAGTGAATATTTTTACACATATTTTAACATATATTTACACATTTCACATTGAAAAAGCGCAAAATTAAAAAAACAAAATCTATTTATTTGATTGGTAAATAACTTCTCAATGCTTTGTACCATTGCTGACAGCTGAAGTGAAAACAAAACAGTTGCGGTAGGTATCGGTAATTGGTATTGGCGAGTACTAAAAAAAAAAAAAAAAAAAAAAAGTATCGGTACTCGTTAAAAAAAAAAAAAAAAAAAAAAAATGGTATCGCCGCATCCCTAACCGGGATTGTTTTTTAAAGTAGCAGATTTCTTATTGGAAGCCCTCGTGGAAAAGGTGACAAGGTAAAATTAGTTGAGAGATGGAGGGAGGACAAGAGTGTTGTCACCCTATATCAGTAAGTGCCTAAACCATCATGGCAGGATCACCAGGGATGATTTCAATGAAAATTTGCAGATTTCTTATCGGAAGCTCATGTGAAAGGGTGACAACGCAGGAGAACAGTTGAGAGACGAGGACAGAGTGTTGTCGCCCTATAACAGGAAGCGCCTGAGCATGAACCAGTGTGATGGGATCATTGTTTCAATTAAAGTTCCTGCTTTATTATTGGAAGCTCATGTTGCGGGGTGACAACGCAGGAGAACATTTTGACAGAGGGGGACCGAGCTTCGTCACCCTATAATTTTGGAAGTGCCTAAACCTGAACCATCATGGCAGGATTGCCAGGGATTATTTTCAAGGGATTTCTTACTGGAAGCGCGTGTGACAAGAATAGTTCAGTCACAGGAATTGCCCAAACACGACCCATCATGCAAGGTTTACCGAGGGATTATTATTTCTATGAAAGTAGCAGATTTCGCATTGGAAGCCCGTATGACAGGGTGACAACACGGAAGAACTGTTCAGAGATGCCGACAGAGCGTTGTCGCCCTGTAACAGGAAGTGCCTGAGCATGAACCATCCATGGCAGGATCACCAGGGATCGTTATTTCAATGGAAGCTGCAGATTTATTATTGGAAGCTCATACGGCGGGGTGACAACGCAAGAGAGCATTTTGAGAGACAGCGTTGTCGCCCTAGAACAGGAAGTGCCTGACTCACGTTCCCATTTATATCAGGATTACCCCGGAAATGTATTTCTATGACAGTTGGGGATTTCTCACCGGAAGCCCGTGTAACAACACGGAAGAGCTGCTCAGAGACATGGACAGAGCGTTGTCACCCTATAACAGGAAGTGCCGAACATAAAACCATCATGGCAGGAACACCGGGCATAATCATTGTGGCATCAACAGGGGTTACTTTATTAAAAGCTGCAGATTTCTCCTAGGGAAGCCCGTGTAACAACACAGGAGAACATGGCCAAGAAATGAACCATCATGGAAGGTTCACCGGGGATTATTATTTCAATGAAAGTTGCAGATTTCTCATTTATCATATCGCAGCTTACCAATTCTTAGATGGCTGCATTCGTGGTTTTTTTTTTTTTTTTGTTTTTTGTTTTTTGTTTTTTGTTTTTTTGTTTTTTAATTCATTTTTTTGCTTTTCTATTTTCATCTGGTGATCCAGCCAGTTAGTCTGTTTTTTTTGTTTTTCAACAGTACAAGCTGTCTTGCAGTTATAGGGATGAGATAAATCATTTAACACTACAATGATCAGCTTTTTATTTATGTAAAATCTTTATCCCAAAAGGGGGAAGAAAAAAAAACCCAAAAAACAGTTGTAACTGCTTTATAAAAATATTAGCTGGAGTTTGGCTTCAATTTTGCTAGTGTATCTAAATCTGCTAGTAGAGACCAGTGGTAGTTTTGGCGTCAAATTTCGATTTGTAGTTTGATCATAGTCTTTTTGACTAAAATGCCATTTTTAGTTTTAGTCATCCTGAGTTGTTTTAGTCGACGAAAACCTCCAGTACATGTTAGTCAACTAAAATCGAATGGGTGTAATTTAAAAATTTTAATGCATTATTTCTTCTTTAGAACTGCCAAACATCAGGGTGGATAAAAATCATCTTTTTTTTTTTTTTTTTTTTAAATTTATTTTTTAATCGGATTTAAATAAAAAAAATCCACAAAAAATATATTATTATTTTTTTTTTGTTTTTTTTATAGTGCAAAAAAATTAAAACCGCAGAGGTGTTCAAAAGAGAGCTTATTTGTGTGTGTGGGGGGGAATACATTGTATTTGGGTACAGAGTCGCATGCCACGCAATTGTCAAAGTAACGCAGCGCCTTATTGCAAAAAATGGCCTGGTTATGAAGGGGGGGGGGGTAAATCTTCCGGAGCTCAAGTGGATAATCTCTGAGTATACCACTTTATCTTTTATTCCTTGCCTATGTCCTTTTTAAGAGTTCTAAAAGCTGGGAGGCGGGCATTCGGGTCATGTGACCTCCTGTGATTGGTGGTCACAGGATCAGAAAGCTCCCGGTGGCAAGTATGCATCAGGAGCTTTTGGGTACCCGTCGTCTACCAAGCTGAGAGTGCACTCAGCACGGTAAGTTGTTTTAACAGGGCCGCATATATGCGCACGGCCGGCGTCAAGGGATTAAGTTGGCCATGACTGCTGCCCCAGGATTCCTGTGTCAGGGTGGCTCCATTCTCTTGCAGCGTCCTATGGAGCCACCCTTGTATGCAGGGACTAGAGGGGTGTCTCCCTACACTGTGTGCACCAATAGAAATGCGCAGCTCTGAAGGTTAGGATGACAAGCTTCTTTCTCTTTCTCTCTTTCTCTTTCTTTCTCTTTCCCTCTTTCCCTCTTTCTCTCTTTCTCTTTCTCTCTTTCTCCCTCCATAAAGAGGACCTGTCACTGCCTATTACTGTTAGAATCCTTGTGACAGCAATAAAAGTGATACAAAAAAAAAATAAACAGTGTAAAAATAAAAACTTTCAATGTACAAATTATCGGCCTGAAAGGTGGCCGAAAAATCGATATTGTATTGGCCCTGAAAAAACGCTTTTGGTTGAACCCCCCCCCCCCCCCTTGTGAAGGCTGGAGGTTCAGGTTCGCAGCACCGAATGAGACGAAGTCGGTAGCATTGAACGCTGTAAACTGCAAAAACTGAGTAAGAATTTTTACAGATTAGAGGGGAGTGTTTATTCTATTGTGCTCAATGCGTTAAAGAGGAGCTTCTGTCAAAAAAAAAAAAAAATTAATTAAAAAAAAAAAAAAAATAGCTTCAAATACTGTAGCTGCTGACTTTTAATAAACCATACACTTGCCTGTCCAGGAATCCAGCGCCCTCCTCAGCTGGGCTGGTTCTGCACCAGTCTTTGGGTCCCCTGTCCTGCCATCTTGGATGTGGGAAGACAGCTGTGACTCCCTGCGGCTTCACAGCCAGCTCCCCCCCCCCAGACCTGCAGCCTCCTGGGACCTGTGAAGTATCTCAGGAGTTCTCATGGTGGGGAAGAGGGTGCTGAACTTCTTCCGCCCAGATTGCCTGAGGGGGGAGGGGGGGGGGGGAACATTTCCAAAAATGTTAGAGGGGGATAAGAAAAAGTGGAACTTCCCTTTTTCAGGTGGCGTTAAATGCTGAGCGTTTTAATACTACTCGCTGATACGTTAACTAGGCACAGGAGCAGGTGATGATTTTAGGGTCCCCTTTCAAGAGTGACAAAAGAGCTTTTTAGGCCTTCAAAGTTATCAAATCCAGAAGATGTTCAAAGTCCAGGATTTATACAGCTTGTCTGAGATTCCAGAAAGCAGGGGGGAGGGGGGGTGGTGTTGGAGAGGTGAGTTTCCGATTTAGAGGGAAGGCTGTCAATCACAGGCTGTGTGCTGGAGCTCCCTCCCCCTGTCACGTTTTATCTCTTGGTGTCAGGAAAATGTCAGAAGTGACAGCTGATAGCAGAGGAAGGAGACCGCAGAAAGAAACGACAATTGGTGCATATTTTGCACAGTATTAGGACTGAAAGAGTGCACCATTTTTTTTTTTACATTTTATTTTCATCAATTCACAATGAAATGTTATCGTTTTATTTTGTCTATCTGTACTATCCGGGTGTTCCCCTAAAATAAAGTATTGGGGGGGAAAAAAAAACCCCCACTGAAATGTTGCCACAATCCACACTGTTTGCGTTCATGACATTGCAACGCACTAAGGCAATGCAGATCCAATGCACATACATTGCAGCACCCCACCATGCACAGTGGTGCACTAGGTTGCCATAAATGGTGTATGTTCATGCTTTTTGGATGTTTTGGGGCCTTGCCAGCCCATTCATTTCAATGGGCTTCCTCAGTGCAGTGCTTGTTGGTGCGCAACAAACCAACACAGCACAGGCCTGATTTGGGTCCTCGGAAATTTTGCATTCTGGCAAGAAAAGAAGCTCTTGCAACACCGTGCCCCTTCCTCCACCTATCATTAGAGGCATCAAAGGAAGAGGAACCCGCTGCTCCAGGTGTATGCGATAACCCAAAAAGAACCTGATTAGGAGGAGTGCCAGCCCTGGCCTGCCTCCTTCGGATACTTGAAGAAAAAGAACGGCTGCACATCCAAAGGTTCCAAATGCCTTTTTATTGAAGTCACCGTGATGACACCAAGGACACCAGAAAGCGGTCATGTAGACGCGTTTCACACATACATCTTGTGCTTAATCATTGATTAAGCACAAGGTGTGTGTGTGTGTGTGTGTGTGTGTGTGTGTGTGTGAAAAGCGGCTACGTGACTGCTTCCTGGTGTCGATTAAGCACAGGATCTATGTGTGAAACGTGTCTATATGACCGCTTTCTGGTGTCCTTGATTAAGCACAAGATGTATGTGTGAAACGCTTCTGCGTCACTGCTTTCTGGTGTCCTTGATTAAGCACAAGATGTATGTGTGAAACGCGTCTGCGTCACTGCTTTCTGGTGTCCTTGATTAAGCACAAGATGTATGTGTGAAACGCGTCTACGTGACCGCTTTCTGGTGTCCTTGGTGTCATCACGGTGATTTCAATAAAGGCATTTGGAACCTTTTTAGCCATACACTAAACAGCCATTATTTTTTTATTTTTTTTTTTTTTTTCCAGGTATCATTAGAGGCATCATGTTCTGTAAAGAATGGCATCTCTGAAGAAATGTGAATCTTTATTGGGGGAGGGGGAGCTCCTAAAAAAAACGACTGGCCCTTGCATCGGCGATCTGTTGGTCAGGTCTACTCTGGGACTAGATGGAGAAAAGATTAAATTTTTATATTGGCTACAAGTGCTAACTGTAGCGATTAATGTGTATTGTTTGATACTAGGCTGTGTAATTCATGGCTACTATTTGTAGCTTTTTGTATCTTTTTTTTTTTTTTTTTTTTTTTTTTTTTTTATCTTCCTCTGTTCCTTTTATAGAGATGGCAGTGAACATATAAAAATGACTTGATTTGTGCTGGCACTTAAAGACAGCAAGAATTAGAAAAAAAAAATTGCCAGGTGTTCTTAAGCAAGCATTCCCCCCCCCAGGCAGGCAGCTCATTGTGTGGAGCCAAAACTACAGCAGGACGGCTAAATCTGCGCACCCTTTCATGGCCGCAGCATGCAGAGGGCTCGCCGTGGAAGGACTCTCTGTTCCATGCGGTTTCCTGCAGTCCATAGACTGTGGCACACCATCTTTGCCTGCAACTTTGTCGTGTAGTCCACCCCCCCCCCCCCCCCCACTCATAAATATTTAGCTCTGCGAAAAGTAACAGAGTTGCTTAGTGTTCTTTTTTTATTTTGTCATCTGTAAGTAGTTAACCTTTTTTGTGGGTGGGTTTTTCTGTGGGAAGGGGCGACTTTTTAAAGACGTCGGGTTGTGCAGATCCGTGGCAGACAAACAAACCGTCAGAAGCTTGAAATGATAAATCGCCATACACTAAATAGGCAAAGTAGGGGGGGGGGGGGCGCGCGGGGGTTGGGTTCTGCTACCAGGCTCTTGTGAGCATTGTGACTCAAACGTTCTGTCTTGCAAGACAATCGCTGTAATTGTGTTGTGGATTTGGATGCACTTCTTCTGCCTGGCAAGCTTGCTGTGGAGTTTGCAGACCGAGTGTAACTCTTTCATGGCTCCGGCTTGCGTCCTGGTCAGAGAGCTATTCCAAAACATTTCTGCAGTGGGCACTCCTCCGTGTGGTTTGGGGAGGGGGGGGCATTTATCCTGTGTTTGAGTTTATAGGCTAACTCTTTAATGGCTGGTGGCCTGGTCAGAGAGCTATCCCAAGCCACTCCTGAAATGGTTGCTGCACAATGGAGGTCATTTTTATCCTGTGCTTTTTGGAGCTTAAGGGTTGAGTTTAGGCCATGAGCCTTGAAAAGTGTTGATCACCGAGATATGCCAAGCCGCCCCTGCAGTGGGTGCTCCGTGGCGGAGGCTGTTTATCTTGTGCTTTTAGAGTTCACAGGTTGAGTTCAATTCTTGCATGGCTTTTAGTCCAGTCAGAGAGCTATTCCAAACCCACCCCTCTAGTGGGCGCTCCACAGTGTGGGGACATTCATCTCGTGTTTTTGAATTTACGACTTTTTTTTTATGGCTTGCGACCTGATCGGAGAGCTATTCCAAGCCACTCCTGAAGTGGGCGCTGCACATTTAGAGGTCCTTTTTTAAACCTTTTTGCTTTTTGGAGTTTTACTGGTTGAGTTTGACCGGGGTGAGCACAAGCCATGGAAAAAGTTGCACTCAACCTGTAAATTCCAAAACTTAGGATAAATTACCTCCGCTGTGCCAGCGCCCACTTCCGGAGTGGTTTGGAATAGCTCTCTGACCACATGCGAGCCAGGAAAGGGTTAGAGGGTTATTCCAAGCCACCTCTCCAGTGGGCGCTCCGCTATGGCGGCCATTTATACTGAGCTATGGAGTTTACAAGCTTGAGTGTATCGCTCCAGCTCACAGTCTGTTCAGAGCTGTTCCGAGCCACACCTGAAGGGGGAAGCTGCACCACGGAGGTAATTTATCCTGTGCTTTTGGAGTTTACAGGTTGAGTTTAATTCTTTCATGGCTTGTGGCCTGGTCAAAGAGCTATTCCAAACCACCCCTGCGGTGGGCGCTCCACAGTGGGGGGGGGGGGTTCTTATCCTGTGTTTTGGAGTTTACAGGTTGTCTTCTTAACGCTTTTGTGGCTCGTTGTCTAGTCGGAGAGCTTTTCCAAGACACCTCCACACTGGACGCTCCATGATTTGAGGCCATTTTTCCTGTGCTTTTGGAGTTCACAGTTTTGAGTTAAACTCTTGCATTGCCTGGTCAGAGAGCTCTTCCAAGCCACCCCTGTAGTGGGCGCTCCACAGTGGGGAGAGGGGGCCGTAATCTTGTGTTTTGGAGTTTTACAGGCTGTGTAACTCCTTTTTTATGGCTCGTGGCTTGCGCCTGGACAGAGAGCTATTCCAAGCCACTCTTGAAGTGGGCGCCGCACAATGGCGATCATTTATCCTGTGCTTTATAATACTTTGTATACTGTAAACTCCAAACCCCAGGATAAATGACCTCCATTGTGCAGCGCCCACTGCAGGGGTGACTTGGAATAGCTCTCTGACCAGCCGCAAGCCATTAAAGAGTTGGGAAGCTATTCCAAGCCACCCCTGCAGTGGGCGCTCCACTATGGAGGTAATTTGTCCTGTGCTTTGGAGTTTTACAGGTTGAGTTTAACGCTTTCATGGTCCATGGCCTAGTCGGAGTCCTATTCCAAGCCACGTCTCCAGTGGGCGCTCCATGATGGAGACCGTTTTTCACTTGTGCTTTGGAGTTTACAGGTGCAACTCTTTCATGGCTCTAGGTTTTCGTCTGGTCAGAGAGCTATTCCAAGTCACACCTGCAGCGGGCGCTCCCCAATGGAGGTCATTTTATCCTGTGCTTTGGAGTTTATATGTTGAGTATAACTTTTTTTTTTTTTTCATGATTCATGGCCTAGTCAGTGTGCTATTCCAAGCCACTCCTGGAGTGGGCGCTCCACTATGGAGGTCCTTTATCCTGTTTATTGCTGTGTTGAAACACTGGACAGGCTTTTTTTAATGAAAAATATGAAGGAAAGGGTGCCAAATCAAAAGGAAAAGATATCCAAAACTCCTTCAGTTCATAATTTAATCACCCACAAACCCCCTACGCGTTTCAGAGGGCACCAAAACACCTCCTACATCGGGGGTACGAGACGGACAGAAATATAGCAAATGTTGCTTTATAAAGAGAAATTATAAAAACTTGTATCCGTACAAATGTTTTTTTATTTTTTTATTTCTTATCTTTATTTTTTTTTTTATCCATTGTTTTAGGTCTGTCTTGTAGTCCTGATGAAGGGGGATTTTGGTGCCCCTAAAAGGCATTGGTTGATATTACCACTACAACCATGTCCATACAGATATGAATACAAAATTTATATTCACATATATGTAGGGGTATAAGGTGTTTATATTGGCTTTTTTTTTTTTTTTTTTTTTTTTTGAAGCCCTGATGAAAGGGGGATTTTGGTGCCCCTAAAACACATTGCCTGATATTAAAAATAAAATTGTGTCCGTACATATATTCATATATTGTTATGAGTTTTTTTTTTTTTTGTTAGCATTTTTTAAAATAGATATATAGATATAGAGAGAGATGGATATATAGATATGGAGATATATAGATAGATAGATACAGATATAGATAGATAGAGAGAGAGATAGATATAGATATAGATAGTTTTATTATTATTTTTTTTTTTTTTATTAAGCCCTGATGAAGGGGGAATTTGGTGCCCCCCGAAAGGTGTTGTCGGTCTGTGATCTAATTGTGAACAAGTAAAGAGTCTTTTTGGACCCTTTCATCTTCCTTTTTTTTATTTTGTTGACGTCCTTTTTTTTTTTTTTTTTCTTTTTTTTTTTTGTATGTCCATTCTTCGAGTTGCTTCTGGGCATCCATCAAGGGAGACTTTTTTTTGTTTGAGAGCCGCATGACCAGACCCAGCGAGCTTGTTTTGAAGACTTCCTTGACTTTGAACTGTTTAAAAAAAAAAAAAAATCAAACACTGAAATCTCCGCTACTTCTTCTTCTATTTGTGGCTTTCTGGAGGCCATTATTGATGTCTGCGTCCCCTCTGGGGACACTTTACCCTCTCTGCCTTGGTGATCATCTTCACGAAGATGGAAAGTGATGGTAATCCAAAAAATGTTTAGTATTGTCCCCAGGACTGGGTCAAAGGTGAAATCTTGGCACAAACTTAGATCTATTCACAGACCAAAAAGAAAACCAAAAACATATACAAAAAAAATTAAAAGGACAACACCAAAAAAAGCAGACTCGATGGACCACTTGGCCTTTTTTCTGCCGTCACTCTTTTTTATGTTTCTATCTTCAGCTTGAGACCCCCTGTTCTAGTTGACAACCAAGCAAAGGTGTTTCTTGGCATTGGAGAGATTTCCTGTTCGGTCTCCAGGTTCGCATGTGAAGGTAAATCTCCCAAATGGCAAGCGTCGTCGTCTTTGTGTGCTCTGTTTCGTTTTGAATAATAAAAAAAAAAAAAACAGCATATTTTATTTATTTACTTACATATGGGTTATACCATCAACCAGTGATTGGATCTGGTGGAGAGTGTGGAAAGACGTGGTTTGTGTGGACCCGTAGTTCATGACTTCTCTATAATATGAGGGTCATACATTTTTGGTAAGCCTCCATTTTTGGCCATCTGGTGGATCCTGTCTGGTGTGGGGACACTATTTTAGGCTTTTTTTTTTCTTTTTTTGGTGGAGAACATTGATTGCAAATGTATTCACAGTGTGGACTTTTGCACCATTACTTTTACATTTATTTGTACTTTATTTCCATGTTTTCTGCTCTTCAGAGAGTGTTGGACAGGAGTTGAGCAGACCATGGGGTTGATTTACTAAAACTGAAGAGTGCAGCTCTGCGTGGTAGCCAATCGGCTTCTTACTTCGGCTTGTTGAATTTAAGCTCTGAGAAAACCTGGAAGCCGATTGGTTTCTATGCAGCCCTTCACCCGATTTTTGCACAATGCAGTTTTCGTAAATCTCCCCCAATGTGTCTCCTCCTCACCACCTGCTTTAACCTTCAATATATACTGAGCCACCGGGTCCTCCTGTGATCCACCAATTCACTGCCACAGCCCAGGTCCTGCTCCACCGTCTTCTCTGATGTCATCAGGGGCCTGGCCTATCTCTTCTGGGTTGTGCAGCCAGCCAGTGCTGCCAATGAAAGATTTCCCCTTACTTCCTGTTCTGGTGACGTCTGTAAAATTGTCCCCCCCACCCCCCTCCCACTTCCTCCTTAAGTAGATCTCTCAAGTCAATGTCCGCCCTCCCCACCCTGTCGCTTTCAGCAGGCAGCACCGCTTCAAATGGGTGTGGTTGCGGCATAGCCCCGATCACTTGAATGGGTCACGTTTTTGGGGGCAGGACTGCCGATGGTAAAACTTGGCCAGCTGCAGCACCTGGGCTAGATCCGCTCAGCAGGTGAATTATTTGATTTCAGAACCATCCCTTAAACGGGATAGAGGGGGGGGGTGGCGATGGGGGGTGGGAACCTTCTTTAAAGTATAACTAAAGGCAATTTATTTTGTTTTTATTCCCTTTTTAGTATTAGAGTGGAGAGGAATTCGAACACTTGTCGGTTTTTATTGCCGTCTGTGTCCCTATTGGAGAGATTCCCCCTCTCCTCTATTTGTCCTGTTCATTGAAAGTGAAAGTAAAAAAAAAAACAAATTTTGAGTTGTCCCCAGAAAAGTGATATATGAGATCTTCCAATGGGGACACTAGTTCTAGTGACCTGGGGGGGGGGGGGGGGGGGGCAATGGATTCCCTTAATTTGCAGGGATTTCCTCTCACTTCCTGTTTGGCTATGAGACAGGAAGTGAAGGGAAATCTCTACAATGGGACACGGATGGTAGGGGGAAAAATAAAAAAAACTAACAGGGGTTATAACCCTCCCTTACTCTTTCCAAACTGGGGGTGGGGGAGGAATTGCCTATAATTCTACTTTAGCCACTTGCTGACCTGCCGCCGTCGTTGTACTGCAGCAGGTCGGGTCAGCTCGTTCCCGCTAATCGCCGTCATTGTACGTCGGCTCAGGAACTCTATTTTGTGGGCGTGCCCGACCACTGCCCAGTGGGGGGAGCCTAACTGTGCGTGAGGCGGACTTGACTTCCACCGGCCACCCGCGATCATTCACAGAACGGGGATCTGCCAATGTAAAAAAAGGCAAATCTCCATTCTGACAGGGGAGATTACTCAGATCCTGTCTTTCTGCTATGCAGGAAGACTGATCTGTGCGTTTCCTCGGGCAGCCCATCCCCCATACAGTTAGAAAACACCTGTAGGGAACACCTTTTAACCCCTTTGATCGCCGATGTTAACCCCTTCCCTGCCGGGTTCATTAGTACAGTGACTGTGCATATTTTTAGCATGGATTACTGTAATAATGTCGCTAGTTCCCAGAAAAGTGTCAAAAACGTCAGGTATCCGATTTGTCTGCCGCAATGTCGCAGTCCTGCTAAAAAACACAGATCACCGGCATTGCTAGTAATAAAACAAAAATAAAAAATAAAAAATGGCATAAATCCCCTATTTTGTAGACGCTATACCTTTTGCGCAAAGTAATCAATATACGCCTATAGGGTTTTTTTATTTTTTTTAACAATATGTCGAACAATACGTATCAGCCTAAACTGAAGAAGACTTTTTTTTGGGGGGGGGGGGGGTGTATTTATTATAGCAAAAATGAAAAAAGGTTGCTCCCTTTTTTTTTTTTTTTTTTTTTTTTTTTTTTTTTTTTTCTTCTGAAATTTTCACTCCTTTCTCTCTTTCTCTTTTTCTTTTTCTATTTCTTTCTTTTTCTTTCGTAAAAAATAAAAGCCGCAGAGGTGATTTAAATACCACCAAAAGAAAGCTCTATTTTTGTTGGGGGGGGAAAAAAGGACAAACATTTTGTTTGGGTACAGCTTTGCATTGCTAGTAATAAAAAAAAAGACATAAATCCCCTATTTTCTAGACGCTATACTTTTTGCACAAAGTAATCAATATACGCCTATAGGTTTTTTTTTTTTTTTTTTTTAACAATGTGTAGAACAATACGTATCAGCCTAAACTGAGGAAGACTTATTTTTTTTTTTTGGGGGGGGGGGTGTATTTATTATAGCAAAAAGTAAAAAAAGTTGCTTTTTTTTCTTTCTCTTTCTCTTTGCTTTTACTTTCCTTTTTCTTTCTCTTTCTTTCTTTCTCTTTTTCTTTTTTTTTTCTCCTTTCTTTTTCTTTCGTAAAAAATAAAAGCCGCAGAGGTGATTAAATACCACCAAAAGAAAGCTCTATTTTTGTTGGGGGGGAAAAAAGGACAAACGTTTTGTTTGGGTACAGCTTTGCATGACCGCGCAATTGTAAGTTAAAGTAAGACAGTTCCGTATTGCACAAAATGGCCTGGTCATAAAGGGGGGTAAATCCTTCCGGTCCTTAAGCAGTTCAAGTTCTACTAAACCCAGGAGCCTGCAGTCACTATATCTGGTCTCCCACAGTACATGGAAATGCAATTAGTAAATATAAACTGATAAATACCTTTTTTTTTTTTTTTTTTTTTTTTTTTTTTTTTTTTTTTTTTTTTCCTTTCTTCTCACCAGCAGTATATAGCAATCTTGTGGCTTCTATCAGTGTCTGGTTAAAGCTTGTAGGAGGAGTTTTCATTCTCTTACTGTCCTATGAGGCTGCATGATTCTTGACCCTCTGTCTGGACAGTGCTGATCGGAAGAAAAAAAAAAAAGAAACTCTCTAGCAATACACACTAAACTGAGCATGTGCATAGTAGGGCTGGAGAACGAAAATAGATTTTAATCTTGATTCGAGTTGAGAGGTCAAATCGATTCAAAATTACAGCAAATCGATTTATTTTTTTTTTTTAGATTTTTTTTTTTTTTTTTTTCCACCAGGACCGGCGCTGACACCGCGCCGGTCCCGAGGAGGTGCGGGCAGGAGTTTTTAGGTGAGGCCGCGGCTTCGGCCTAGTCCGCGAGGCCGGAAGCAGCGGACTAGGCCGAAGCCGCGGCCTCACCTAAAAAATCCTGCCCGCAGCTCCTCGCGAATCGTGAATAGTTTTTAAAAAAAATCGCAAACTTTTTTTTATTTTTTTTTTTTGAGAAAATCTCCCAGCCCTAGTGCAGAGTGCCTCCTAGGGCTCTGTACTGTCAGGAGATGGGTTGGGGACTGTGGAAGAAGGGGAGGATCAGAGAAGACCAGATCAAACAGACTCTCTACACACAGAAGAGGATTAACCCCTTAGGTTTCACAGGGAATAGAACAAGCATGCTTTACTGCATATACAGACTGATTTTACACTAATAATAAACTGAATAACACTTTTTAGGTCTTTAAATTTTAATTTTCTTCTCTCTGAAGATTGTTGTATTTGCTCCTGTATTTAGTTCTGCTCATTTTGCCTGAGTTTGCTCTTGGCTTTGAAAGTTTAGGGGTGTGACTAGAGCGTTATCACCCCAGGCAGTTACCAGGGTGGCTGCTGTCAGATCTCAGGTGACATTTGACACTGACAGCCCTGGGAGGCCTTCGGGGATTTTACTGCTAAAAAAAAAAAAAAATTGCATACCAAGTTTGGTTTTGCAGTGATTTTTAATAAAAAATTTTTTTTTACTTCCATTGCTGATTGATTTGACATTTTTGCCCTCAAATTCCTGTCAATATCAAGTTTCACCAGCAATAGGATCGTCGTTGTGACTCATGACTTAACGTATTTGTTTTTTTACATGAAAATATACAGTTTGTGTGTTTTTTTTTTTTTGTTTTTGTTTTTGTTTTTGTTTTTGTTTTGTTTTGTTTTGCGTTTGCTTTTTAGATTTATTCATAGTGGGTTTTTTTTTTTTTTTTTTCTGTATCATTTAACCGCCTCCGGCCCACCTTATAGACAAGTGACAGCGGAGCGGGGTGGCCCTTGTTCTGGGACGCCGTCATATGACTGCGCCCAGTTTAGCCACTATCACACGCTGGGGGGGGGGGTTGCACCGTGTCCCTGGACCCTGATCTCGGCAAAGACCAGCGGCTCTTTTACCCATGTGATCACCTGTATCCAATCACAGCTGGTCACATGTAAAAAAAAAAAGATGCCGTTGATCGGTTCTCCTCGCCTCACACTGACAGAGTGTGAGGAGAAGCCGTTCGGCGGCATTTCCTCACAGGGGGATGTGTATAGGTAATCGGGGTGCTAAAATGATGGTAAAGCGCCGCTAAAACTAGTGGCGCTTTACCGCTAACGCGGAGCGGTGCCCGTGTGGGAGGGGTCTTATTTACTAAATTTTCTGACAAACTAAATTTTTTTTTTTTTTTTTTTTTTTTTTTTCAGCAGAAAATAAAAAAAAACCCAGCGGTGATTAAATACCAGCAAAAGAAAGCTCTATTTTATATGATAAAAAAAATTTATTTGATACAGTGTTGCATGACCGCGCAATTGTCATTCAAAGTGCGAAATCACTGAAAGCTGAAAATTGGCCTGGAAGAGGGTGAAAGGGCCCGGTATTGAAGTGGTTAAAATTCAATGTGGATTTGTTTTTTCATTTTATACACCGTTCACAATATGTTTTTGGAGACTAAGGCTGCATTCACACCCGAGCGCGTTTTCAATTTGTAAAACGCCTGAAAAACGCCCAACAAGCAAAACCCCACTCATTTCAATGGCACATGTTCACGTCTGAGCGCTTTGTCAGCTGAAGCAAAACTCCTGAAAAACGCCCTGAGCTCAAAAAAAAAAAAAAAAAAAAAAGAACATGAGCTTCTTTGGGGCTGATAACGGGCGTTTTTTCTGTCTTTTTTACATTGGTGACCTGAACGAAAATGTGGTAAAACGAAGTTGAAGCGCTCAGGTGTGAATGCAGCCTAAATGATGCCAATTTTATCTTGAAACGATATTTAACACAGATTCTTTGCTTTGCACTTTGTACAAATTCTACAGATTAGATCTGGTTTTTACAATGTATCTTTTTCTCTATATACTAGCCATGAAGAAGGGGGGGAGGCAATTCCCCCGAAACGCATTGGCTCTACTTGTTTACTTTAATCCTCCAATAAACAATTATAAAATTTATCAAGTGAGACTTTTTTTTTTTTTTTTTTTTTTTGGACATTGGGTGCTCCTCTCCGATCACTCAAGTGTTCCCCACGGTAACGCTTCCATTGCCGTCATCAGAAAGGTAGCAGCCCTTAAACCCCCAATGGAGTCCATCGCCTGCAATTGGGATCCAACCCATTGGAAGCAATTCCCCTCCACACAGTTACTTGCTGCTAGGCGGCCTCCAGCGGCACCGGTCTAGCGCCGTCTTCCACCCAAACTTGGAAAAAAGTGACATGGCCTGCGGAGGGAATAAGTAGCAGCTCCTCGGGTTCCACTCTATACTGGAAAAAGACAGTTGATAAATGAAACATTTAAGTTGGGGCCTATTCACACCTATGCACCCCCCCCCCCCCCCTCCCAACCCCACTGTTTTTTTGTTTTTTTACCAAAATCCATGGAATTGTATCAAAATGCAGTTTGTGAAGCAGAGCCATGCATGGCAACAATGAATTAGAAAGATGAGGGAGAAGCACCCCAAGGTTCAGGTGGGTTTGGGGGGGGGAGCACTGCAGAATGTGACCATGTTTCACTGTAAGGCCCCAAGCACCCTGGGCATTTATAGCGGGGGTCTCCAAACTTTCTAAACAAAGGGTTAGTTTACTTCCCTTTTAGAATTTAGGGGGGACCATACTGTTGCCCGTGGGAATATAGAATAATGCACCATTAATGGTGTCAGTGAGAAGAATGTCCCATCTTTGGTGTCAGTGGAAGGAATGGTGCCTCATCATTGCGGTCAGTGGCAGGAATAGTGCCTCATCATTGCTGTCAGTGGAGGAATAGTGCCCCATCATTGCTGTCAGTGGAAGGAATGGTGCCTCATCATTGCGGTCAGTGGGAGGAATAGTGCCTCATCATTGCTGTCAGTGGAGGAATAGTGCCCCATCATTGCTGTCAGTGGGGGGAATAGTGCCCCATCATTGCTGTCAGTGGGGGGGGAATAGTGCCTCATCATTGCTGTCAGTGGGGGGAATAGTGCCCCATCATTGCTGTCAGTGGGGGGGGAATAGTGCCTCATCATTGCTGTCAGTGGGGGGAATAGTGCCTCATCATTGCTGTCAGTGGGAGGAATAGTGCCTCATCATTGCTTTTAGTGGGGGGAATAGTGCCTCATCATTGCTGTCAGTGGGAGGAATAGTGCCCCATCATTGCTGTCAGTGGGGGGAATAGTGCCCCATCATTGCTGTCAGTGGGGGGAATAGTGCCCCATCATTGCTGTCAGTGGGAGGAATAGTGCCCCATCATTGCTGTCAGTGGGAAGAATAGTGCCCCATCATTGCTGTCAGTGGGAGGAATAGTGCCCCATCATTGCTGTCAGTGGGAGGAATAGTGCCCCATCATTGCTGTCAGTGGGAGGAATAGTGCCCCATCATTGCTGTCAGTGGGAGGAATAGTGCCCCATCATTGCTGTCAGTGGGAGGAGTAGTGCCCCATCATTGCTGTCAGTGGGAGGAGTAGTGCCCCATCATTGCTGTCAGTGGGAGGAGTAGTGCCCCATCATTGCTGTCAGTGGGAGGAGTAGTGCCCCATCATTGCTGTCAGTGGGAGGAGTAGTGCCCCATCATTGCTGTCAGTGGGAGGAGTAGTGCCCCATCATTGCTGTCAGTGGGAGGAGTAGTGCCCCATCATTGCTGTCAGTGGGAGGAGTAGTGCCCCATCATTGCTGTCAGTGGGAGGAGTAGTGCCCCATCATTGCTGTCAGTGGGAGGAGTAGTGCCCCATCATTGCTGTCAGTGGGAGGAGTAGTGCCCCATCATTGCTGTCAGTGGGAGGAGTAGTGCCCCATCATTGCTGTCAGTGGGAGGAGTAGTGCCCCATCATTGCTGTCAGTGGGAGGAGTAGTGCCCCATCATTGCTGTCAGTGGGAGGAGTAGTGCCCCATCATTGCTGTCAGTGGGAGGAGTAGTGCCCCATCATTGCTGTCAGTGGGAGGAATAGTGCCCCATCATTGCTGTCAGTGGGAGGAATAGTGCCCCATCATTGCTGTCAGTGGGAGGAATAGTGCCCCATCATTGCTGTCAGTGGGAGGAATAGTGCCCCATCATTGCTGTCAGTGGGAGGAATAGTGCCCCATCATTGCTGTCAGTGGAGGAAGAATAGTGCCTCATCATTGCTGTCAGTGGAAGGAGAATAGTGCCTCATTCCAGTGGTAGAATTAATGTCCCAAGTGGCCAGATAAAGGCAAGCAAAGGGCCACATGTAGCCCACAGGCCGCAGTTTGGAGAGTACCGGTTTATAGGAAAAAACTCACCGCTGCTCAACTCAGGTAAGCAGGACTTTTAAAAATGCAACTGATCGGTGTGAAAAAGTTCCATTAATTAAAGGGATGCATTTTTCTCCCACTTTTTGCTTTAACTGAAAAACTGATCAGCGTGAAAGGGCCCTAAAGGATGGAAAAATGTGCGGCACTTTTTTTTTTTTGCCCAGATACACTTGCGTACTTCCCCGAGTGTATTATTGACCTAGCCCAGTTTACATTTTTTTTTTTTTAGATCTGTCAGAAAGGCCTGGAGTCGCCCAGATTGTTGCAATGCAAGGAGTAAATTCTGCCGGAGCGGACAACTCAATTCTGAAGCCGACATCTGGTTGCTCTTTCTTTTACCTGTAGAAGAAAGAAAATGCAAATAGAAGAGGCCTTGCCATCGCCCCAGTGCTCAAAAAAAATAAATAAAAAAATGGCGTTGACAGTTTGTTAAACAGGGCTCCCAGTTCACTGTGCCACTGCTCTATTGTTAGATTCCGAGTCCATGTCGCCATATGCTCACTATATGCAGCTGATAACTTATCTGCTAATTATGGGCCCTCTGATAGGTTACATTATTGTGTCACCAGCAACAGTGCGCTGCGTGTTGCCTTGTGTTCAAGTATGCAGCTTGTATTTTTCAATGCATCATATTTTCTATTGAATTTTTTTTTTCGTATTGTATTTCAGGTTGTTTTTAAGATTCTTTTCCTCTACCACATCTTACTGGATTACTAGAAATATGTGGACTTTTTTAAATCGTTTTCTCTCTTGTTTTCTCTCTTGTTTTCTCTCTTGTTTTCTCTCTTGTTTTCTCTCTTGTTTTCTCTCTTGTTTTCTCTCTTGTTTTCTCTCGTTTTTCGCTTTTTTCTCTTTTTTTCTCTCGCTTTTTTCTCTTTTCTCTCGCTTTTTTCTCTTTTCTCTCGCTTTTTTCTCTTTTTCTCTCGCTTTCTCTTTTCTCTCGCTTTCTCTCTTTTCTCTCGCTTTCTCTCTTTTCTCTCGCTTTCTCTCTTTTCTCTCGCTTTCTCTCTTTTCTCTCGCTTTCTCTCTTTTCTCTCGCTTTCTCTCGCTTTCTCTCTTTTCTCTCGCTTTCTCTCTTTTCTCTCGCTTTCTCTCTTTTCTCTCGCTTTCTTTCTTTTCTCTCGCTTTCTTTCTTTTCTCTCGCTTTCTTTCTTTTCTCTCGCTTTCTTTCTTTTCTCTCGCTTTCTTTCTTTTCTCTCGCTTTCTTTCTTTTCTCTCGCTTTCTTTCTTTTCTCTCGCTTTCTTTCTTCTCTCTCTGTCTCTCTCTGTCATTAAATTTTCACCACATGTCGGTAACAATCCATACTCTCAAAGAAACCCAAAACAAATAAGTTCAGATATTAAGTTCTGTGTAATAAAATGGAATGACACAGGGTAAAAGTGTTGAACACGCTAACTGAAATTTATTTAATACTACATACAAAATCCTTTGTTGGTAATGACAGCTTCAAGACACCTCCTGTATGGAGAAGCTAGTGGCATGTGTGCTTCAGGTGTGATTTTGGCCCATTCTTCCACACAAACAAATCTCGAACATTCTGAGGACCTCTTCTATTAACTCTGATCTTTAGTTCTATCCGAAGATTTTCTATTGGATTCAAGTCAGGTGATTGGCTGGGCCATTTTAGCAGCTTTTATTTTCTTTTTTTGGAACCAATTGAGAGTTTTCTTGGCTTTTGTTTTTGGGATCCTTGTCTTGCTGAAATGTCTGCCCCTCATTTCATCTTCATCATCCTGGTAGATGGCAGCAGATTTTATTTTATTTATCAAGAATGTCTTGGTACATTTTTCCATTCATCCTTCCTTCAATGAAATGAAGTACCGTATGCTGAAAAACAGCCCCGCCCACATCATGATGTTCTCACCTCCAAACCTCACTGTTTGTATGGGGGGTGTTTTTGGGGTGATGGGCCATTTGACCTCTAAGCATGGTGTCTATTATGGCATCCAAAGAGTTCAGTTTTGGTCTCTTCTGACCAAACTATATTCTCCCCAGTATTTCACAGACTTGTCTAAATGTTGTGCAGCAAACTTTAAACGAGCATCAACATGCTTTTTCTTCAGCAATGGAGTCTTGCGTGGTGAGCGTGCATACAGACCATGGCGGGTGAGTCCATTACTTATGGTTTTCTTTGAACCAATTGTACCCGCTATTTCCAGGTCTTTCTGAAGCTCTCCACAAGTGGTCCTTGGCTCTTGGACAATTCTTCTTCTGATCATTTTTTTTCACTCCTCTGTCAGAAATCTTGCGAGGAGCGCCTGGTCGTGGCCGGTTTATGGTGAAACTATGTTCTTTCCACTTCAGGATTATGGCCCCAACAGTGCTCACTGGAACATTCAGAAGTTTATAAATCCTTCTGTAACCAATGCTATCAGTATGTTTTGCAACAATAAGGTTGCGAAGGTCTTCAGAGAGCTCTTTGCTTTTACCCATCGTGAGATGTTTTTTGTGTGACACTTTGGTAATGAGACACCTTTTTTATAGGCCATCAGTTGAGACTGAACCAGCTGATATTAATTTGCACTGACAAGGGGCAGGAATGTTTTCTGATTACTGATAGATTTCAACTGGTGTCTTGCAGGGGTGTAACTAGAAATAGCAGGGCCCCATAGCAAAATGTTGTATGGGGCCCCCCTGCAAACAGCCCCCCCCCCCCCACAGCTGCCCTAGTGTCAATGCAGCGTGACCTGTGCCCCATACAGCCCTACCTATGCAGAGGAAGAGGTAAGCCACCCGGATCAGCAGAGAGCAGGATTGCCCACTGTAATAGCTTTCATTTGAATTTCCTGTCTTCCTGGGGCTCATCGTCACATAGCCCCACCTCTTGGCCCGACGCCTTT
Organism: Lithobates septentrionalis; assembly: GCA_037952835.1. Taxonomy (NCBI): domain Eukaryota; kingdom Metazoa; phylum Chordata; class Amphibia; order Anura; family Ranidae; genus Lithobates; species Lithobates septentrionalis. The sequence continues at coordinate 48,301 of JBBDGP010000114.1, read as the reverse complement.
GATATCGTCACATGTCCCGCATTGGATCGGCGTTCTGTCTATCAAAGGCACCGGGCCAAATGGTGGAGCTATGTGACGTGAGCCCCGGGAACACTGGAAGTTCTAATGAAAGCTCTTACATCGGGCAATTCAGCTCTCTGCTGATACGGACAGCTCGCCTCTTCCTTTCCTCTCTCTTCCCCTGGCTGGGAGACTGTGCCGGCGGTGCTCTTATCCTCACTGGACCCCACTCGGCTGCGGGCCCCATAGCGCCTGCATGGGTCGCTATGGTGGTAGTTACGCCCCTGGTGTCTTGGCTTTCCATGTCTTTTTTTGCACCTCCCTTTCTTCATGTGTTCAATACTTCTTCCCTGTGTCATTCCATTTTATTACACAGAACTTCATTTCTGAACGTATATGTATGGATTGCAAGGGTTGTTGCCGACCTGCGGTGAAAATCTCATGTCAATGGCACCTTTTAGAAATATATTTACCTAGAAAAATGTTGACGTGTTCCATCCTTGTATTGCCCGCTGTATCTAATGCGAAGCTCACTTTAAGAATTCCTGTGAAAAATGTTCTGATGTTAAGGACAAAACCTCGAGTTTACTTTGTTGCATTCAATCCCAAGGACAGACCGCCAAAAACCTCCCGTAAATAAGACCGAGTTGTCAAATGCGAAGAAGTACTTTGCAGCGTGTTTTGTGCTGTAGACGCATTATTGATGCGGTAAAGTGGAAAGGGTGAATACTGCAATGATAGAAGCTGGAAGTGAAAATTGAAAAATGTGTCAGATACACAATGATGCTCCCGAGTCTGCGGGCTGAATGGCGCTAAACGCTCTGCTGTGATGGCCTTCTGCTGCGCTGAACTCTATTTTGGTTGGGAAGTGAAGGACTAAGGCCACTCGGCGGAACGCGTCGCGCTCTCCCAATCGTACAAAAAAAAACCCCAGCTTCCTCAGTCTTTTACGGGAGCGGCCTGATTACAAAAGGAAGAGGTTACATTTGTATCTGTTGCACAAGGTTGCTAACTTCGGTGACTTAAATATGTTTTGTGTGAATAATTACAACATATCCAAACAGCCCCGGGGCATCTGAATCGGCGCAAACATGAATTGTTTTCAGGAAATTCCTCCTATCGAATGCATTAAGCCTAATGCCAGCCAACTTTTTCTTTGGTGGTTTTTTTTTTTTTTTTTTTTTTTTTTTAAGATTTGGATAGCGTAAGGAAGAGTTAAAAATTTTGTCTGGCTTTTTATTTCTGTCGGTGACCCCCTTGGGGAGATTTTCCCTCAGTTCCTGACCCTGTGACCCCCATGTGCAAGGAAGGGGGATGGCTTCTCCTAAAAGATGAAGTCACAGACGGGAATAACGGCAATCTACTCTTCTAGGAATGAGGTTTTGTTTTTTTGTCTGTGTTCCTGTTGGAGAGATTTAAAATTGCTTCCTGTCCTAAAAGCAAGTGAGGGGAAATCACCTTTTTTAGGGATACAGATAATAAACATCTAACGGAGGCTCTCCCGTTCTTTCCAAAAGGGTGGGTGTAGTATGTTCTGTCTTCACCCCACCCCCACCATTGACAGCCAGGAGTTTTGTAACTACAAAGAACGGAGACCATCTGATACAGGGTTTCTAAACATTGTTCACAGGCTAAGGCGATGCAAAGTAACATTATTTTATAAACATTGTACAGATGGGAGATGGAGAGATACAAAGTAACATTGTTACTTTTGCGCCCTCTCTGTTTCATCTGCAGAACAAAAGGATGGGCTTCCGGCTGTATGTGATGTCAAAGAGAGAAAAAGTTATTGTAAAATTCTTTTTTTTTTTCTGTTGAGTGCCCCTACAGCAAGCCGCTTGCTATGGGGGCACCCGAGCCGAGTCACAGTTCCCTGTGTCCATTCAGACACGGAGCTGCGGCCCGGCCCCACCCCCTCTCTCTCCTGATTGACTGACTTTGACAGCAGCGGGAGCCAATGGCGCCGCTGCTGTCTCTAAGATAATCAGGAGGCAGAGTCTCAGATGACTAAGACGCTCGTGGACATCGCTGGACATAGAAGGGGGCTCAGGTTAGTATTAGGGGGGCTGCTGCACACACAAAGCTTTTTATCTTAATGCATTAGGATAAAAAAAACCTTCCGCCTTTACAACCCCTTTAGGCCGGGTTCACACTATAACACGCTGAGGGTCGCACAGGAGCGCTGGGCGTCCCTGTTCCCCCGCTTCAGGGACGAATCGGGGCCGATTCTATGCCTGAATTCGGCCCTGAAACTGAGCCAAAGACGCACAGCGTTTTTTGAGCAGTGTGCTCCGCAGCTGCCCCGGAGATATGTGAACCGGCTCCATAGGGGAGCCAGTCACATTCTCCTGCTATGCGAGTTAGATGCGGTGAAACGCGCATCTAATTCGCATAGGGTGTGACCGGGGCCTAAAATTTTTATTGAATTAAGTTATAAACTTTTTTTTTTTTTTTTAATGCAACACTAAAAAGTTAATGAATAAAAAGTGGGAAAAAAAAAAAAAAAGCACACAATCGGAACAAAAGCTTTTTATTGCATTTGTAAATGACTTTGCAATGCATTGTATTAGAATCATAATAAGTGTCATTTTTAAACAGGACAAATATGACAAAATGTATACTTTGTATCTACAGCAACACTTTTCTTATATATATATTTTTTATTTTTAAACCAACACTGGCAGTACAGAATGCGTAAGTTTTTTGTAATTGAAGCGCCACACTGTAACATCGGCTGGACTGCGCCTCCCTCGTCAGGCCTTGAAGAAACGATGAAGGGGTAATTTTACTAAAACGCGAACAGACCAAATATGGGGCAGCTATGCATGGGAACCAATCAGCTTCTGTTTTTCAGTCTTAACTCCGAATTGAACAAGCTGAAGGTGGAAGAGGGTTGGTTCTCATGCACATCTGTTCCAGCATAGGCGGTCGGAGAGGAAGTGGAGGCGGGTACCTGTCAAAACCGGGTACTTGTCTCCCCCCCCCCAAATATAGCAGGAGGAGAAGCTTCCCCAATCTTGGTGAACCTCCGCTTTAAATATCATTCTGTGGCCTTTTCAATTCCAGAATTTTTCGTGCTCATCACAATCCAAGGTGATTGTGGAAATCCTTTGGTGTGCAGAAGCTGCCAGACCAATATCCGGATTATCCATAGTTCCGACTATCCCTCATACTGTTGGCTGATAACAACAATATAACATTAATATATAATGAGCCTCCAGGATTCCAGCGCCTTTTAACCTACTTTCTTCAGTACAGACAGTAATAAAAGCGGTGTCACCAGTTTTAACCCTTTCCCACTCTCCTAAGGACATGTTTGTATTTTGGTCTAGGTTTGATATGGACGTTTTAAAATCACTTTCTGCCCTTCTAGAGGGAAATCGCTCTTTTAGGCTCCATTCACACCTAAGCGTACTGCAGCGACACTTACTGCACCGCGTTTTTTTTTTGTTTTTTTTTTTTGGAGCGGCACCATTTATTTGATTGGGCCCTCCCCCCACTCCAAAAATGCACCAAAGAAGCTCATGTACCAAATTTTTGCACAGAGCCAGGTTGTTTTTGTGTTGCGATTGTTTTTTTTTTTTTTTTTTTTTTGCGACAAAATCGCACTGCGTTTTGGGATGGTGTTAAATGATAGCATTACAAACATGTCCCGTCACTCAGTAATGCAGTACTGCAAGTTGTAGCATGCTGTGTTGGGGGGTGGGGGGTGCCTGTCCATTCTTTCTGTTAATTTTCATCTCATTCATTCAAAAGGGCTCATGTTAACAAAATTCACTAGAATGACAAAGCGTGAATGGAGGCACTGACAGCATTATTGGCTGCCCCTTTTATTCCCCATAGGAATATGTGGAGAATGCACTTTAGGGAGGGGGGTATGCCGCAAAATTCACAGCAGAGCAGTGCTCTAGTCGGCACAAGATCAGGAAATGGGGAGAAATCTCCACGGTGTGGGCACAGCAATACAAAATTGGCAGAAGTATCCCCCTTCCCAATTCTCTCAAAAAATAAAAACGTTTCGGACGTTCCACTTCAAGTGTCTTGCCCCCTTTAAAAACTTCCACAGCTCACAATGTAAAACCAGTACATGCAGCCAGATACTATGTAAGGGTCATAAGGGTCATGTCTCATTAGCAATTTTGTAGCTGTGATTTGCAGCTTTTTTTTTTTTTTTTCTTTTTTTCTTTTTTGTTTTTGCTTTTTGTTTTCTTCTCTATCAATTTTATGGCTGCTATTACAGTGCTGCTGTAGCTGCTTTACAGAGCTTATCGAGGCAGTAATAAATCGCTGGTGTGTCAAGATGATCCACAGCTCCACTGGATAAAGTTCTGTTGCTGGCTTCAAAAACTGCACAAAGTCAGTCATTGAATGATTTGAGCTACATACAGCTTGGAATTTCAGTGACCCAGATGTATCATTGAAAGGGTCATGTTTCTTTAGCAATTTTGTAGCCTCTACAAACCTCCCTTTTTTTTTTTTTTTTTTTTTTCTTCTCCTAGCAATTTCATAGCTGCTTACAGGGTTGCCGCTGTAGCTGCTTACAGGGTTGCCGCTGTAGCTGCTTACAGGGTTGCCGCTGTAGCTGCTTACAGGGTTGCTGCTGTAGCTGCTGAGTTTATCTAGGCAGCAACAAATCTCTGGTGTGACATGATGATCCACAGCTGCAATGGATACAATTCTGTTCCTGGCCCAAAATGCTGCACAAGGTCAGTGGCTGAATGGAATTTCATTGCTCACAGATGCATCATTGACAGCAGTTCACCTTTTCTTAGCAGCATAAAACTAAGCATTGCAATTCGGTAGCTGCTACAAAATCTCCCATGTGACTTGACCCTAACTTTAATTGGTCCCTTTTATGCCGATAGTGACTCTGGTTTAAAGGCAATGCAGCAAAACTTCAACTGACCCATCTTCACGGCATCGGTTTGATTTGTTCCCTGCCCCCTTCCGCGGCTCACACCACTTCCCACAAGTGTGAAATCTACTTTTTCATGAGTGTGTGTGTGTATATGAAGTGTTTACCATTTCTGGGCATAGGCTCCCGCGATTTTCCAGAACTGTGACATCTGTTTTACAAGAATTCCATGGCTCATTCAGGTCTCTTCTGTTTCCCTGAGGGCCTTTTCCCAGTCCCCGGCTGCCGGAATGATTTCTTTACGGCCTCCTGTCCCTGTGCTTCTCTTTTATTGTGGGCCTCAGTGATTGGCCAGCATTGTAGATGGCACGGAGCATGCAGTATTATTTCTTTTAGTTATTTAATATTCGCTCCAACCCAGTGAAGCAGAAAAAAAAGTGTATGGGCACCCAAATACTAGAGTTGTGGAAATGGCTCCCTTTTTATGCCTTGTCAATGTAATTGTTTAACCTCTTTCTGCCCACATTAAGCATATGGACAGCAGCAAAGGAGGTGGGCTTTAGTGCCCCCACAATGCACTCTTGCGTCCATGGGCGGCAGAGCTTTCCCAGCACCGTAACCGAGCAAGCTGAAGGTTAACTACTTCCATACTATCTATCTATCTATCTATCTATCTATCTATCTATCTATCTATCTATCTATCTATCTATCTATCTATCTATCTATCTATCTATCTATCTAATCTTTACAGGTTACCAGTTTAGAGTTACAGAGAAGGACTTGTGCTAGAATTATTGCTCTCGCTCCAACGTTCGCAGCGATAGTTTACTTGTGTGATTTGAGCGCTGTTTTACATATGTGGGCACAACCTCCGTATGCGTTCGCTTCTGCGTGTGAGCACAAGGGGACCGGGGGCGCTTTAAAAAAGAAAAATTTTCATCACTTTGTAAACATCCTTTGTAATAGGAATAAGGCATGACAGGTCCTCCTTTTATGGCGTCATCTGGGGTCAATTAGACCCCAGATATCTCCTCTACCCTGGAAAGCATAAGATAAAAAAAAAACAAAACAAAACCTCCAATCTCTGCTTTCCAGGGAAAAAAAAAAAAAAACTGGCAATGTTTACATCTGCCAGAGCCGTGATGTCATGACATTGCTTCTGGCCTCCAAGGGTCATAGAGATGGCCGGGGACCATCCGCCTCCATGGCCAGCTCTATGGTAATCTGGCACCACCGCTGAATCGTTGACCTGGCTTTCCAATCGCACGGGAGAGCCCGGTAAGGCACCCGAGGGTGGCGGGAGGGGGGAGGTGCGTTTCCCATCCTGCTGCCTGTAAATGCAATCAAGCGGTTGAATAGCCGCTAGTGTGACTTACATTTTTAGAAGGAAATGCTGGCTGAGAACAAAGATCTGAAGCCTGTAGCTGCAGGCATCATCCAGATATCTCCATTTCATCCTAAGGACATCATAGTACATCCTGTGGGCGGGAAGTGGTTAATCTGCTTATATTTTGCCTTTCCCTGCAGCTTCTAATGCACATTGAGAGAGGCTCACAGTGTGCAGTGAAATGAGAGAAAGCGATTTCAGTCCAGGAGAGGAGACGGTACAACTGTTCAAGACTGAAGGGGACGCCGCAATTCACCTTGAAACTCACTTTTTTTACAACTAGAAAATGTTCTCCATTATTGGACTACATAATCTAAACAAGTTGCTTTCCTGGCAGCATGCTCAGGCTATGCAAACATGCTGCGCTTTTTATTGCAGGCAGTTTTCTCTGGCATTGCTTTTTTATTGTGTTTGTGCATATTGTTGGTTTCGTGTATCTTCATTTTTTTTTTTTTTTTTCTTTTTTTTCTTTCTTTGAAAAGAAAATGTCTACATTGTGCTGCAGGCTTCCGCTCTGTGTGGCTACTTTTGTGAGAGATAGCTTACAGGAGCAGTCGGGTCACAAACACATCTGTCATCCTGGAGAGGCTGTGAATGGGTCTTCTGGGCCGCGTGAATGTGTAATGGAAGTTCAAAGCTGCATTCAGCTGCAGGCCGTGAGCAGCAGATCCACACTCCCAATAAAGCAAGTGAGGAAAAGGCGGGCGGCGCTGCTCCAGCTGTTAAGAGCAGTGGATCTCGACTTGCAAGGGAAAGAGGGCTTCGAACGCGACTCTTAATGTCTCCAAAGGTCCGCATATAATATTACAAATAAACTTTGACAGGCTAAAGTCTTGCCAGAGGAAATGGTCAGAGATTGTTCGACTAGAGTGGTTAGAGACAGAAGGCATGCTAGAGGAGGCCATCAGAAACTAGGGACATGTTGCAGGACACCACTGGACTTTAGTAAAGTTAAGGGACCCTTTACAAATGCTCCCTCTACTGACTGCTGGGGCCAAAGGGCCGCACTTCAAACACCAAAGGGACATAGGTTTGGGCACCAGGGCCCTAGAAGCTGGAAATGGCTGAAGTAGACACCGGCTACTCCAGTACTACAAGTATAAGGGACCCTTTACAAATCCATGCTCCCTCTAATGATCGCTGGGGCCCAAGGGCTGCACTTCGAACACCAAAAGGGGCACATATGGCACTTGGTCCATAGGTTGGGCACCAGGCCTCTAGAAGCTGGAAATTACTGTAGTAGACACCGCTGCTCCAGTGATCTCCACTAGCTTCAGGGTCCTGTGCTGTTCAGCTGCCCTACTGCATTCTCAACACAGGAGGTTGGCTGCTAAACATGGGCTCCACTCAGAGATCACTGTGCATTTTCTTAGCAAATGCAAAGAGTTCTCTGGATGAGGTGGGAGGTGACATTGCGCTTTCCACCATGTCCAATCAGAGAAAGGTTCTGCATTTTCCCAATGAATGCAAAGCAATCTCTGAATGGTGCCCATGCCCAGCAGGCCAACTTCTGTGTTTTGGAATGCAACAGAGCAACTGCTTGGAACATGACTTGGAAGATAGTGGAGTAGTGGTGCCTAGCTACAGTTATTTTTCCAGCTTCTAGAGTCCTGGTACCCAACCTGTGGCCCTTTGGTGTTTGAAGTGCACCCCTTGGGCCCCAGCAGTGAGTACAGGGGGCATTGATTTGTAAAGGGTTCTTTAACTGTAGTAAAGTCTCGTGAACTCATGCAACCTGTCCCTCGTCCGGTGGTTGTCAACTTGTGAGCCAAAGGGGGCCTCAAATGCGGAAATATAATATATATTAGAGGAAGTGAGGGTCAGAGAGTGAGGACGGGATACATTGTTGGCTGGGGAGATGCTGCAGAAAACGATACGAAGCTGGGAAGATGTTGCATGGGGCTGGTAGAGATCAATGCGATTACCCCAACTAATGTTCCCACTAAAGACTGCTGAGTTCCAAGAGCCACACATCCTATACCAGTGATGGCAAACCATGGCACCCCAGATGTTTTGGAACTACATTTTCCATGATGCTCAACTACACTGCAGCGTGCACAAGCATCATGGGAAATGTAGTTCCAAAACATCTGGAGTGCCAAGGTTTGCCATCACTGCCCTATACCAAAGGGCCGCAGGTTGGGCTCCAGGGCTGAAGTCTGAGGGTCTCCTCTAGCAGGATTTCAGCTTCCCACCACTCTAGTAGAAGAATCTCTGACCATTTCCTCTGGCAAGTCTTCAGTCTGTGACCGTATTCTGGAGCATTATTTGTAATAAATATTAGACGGACCTTTTGGAGACATCAGGGACATTCAAGGCCCCCTTTCCCTTGCAAGTTGGCAACCACTGTTCTAGAGGGATGCCACAGGTATAGTAATATACATAGTTACTTTAGTCCAAGCTGAAACAATGTAACAATATCCACACCTGGAATTCTTCCTTTTAAAGAATGCAACCTTGCAATGCATGCGTTTGCAAATGCGTGCGGACTGAACCCCTGTTTTTAACGCATACTGTTAGACAGGTCAATTGGTTGTCTGCGAGTTGGTGGTAAGTAGGCTTGGAATTTTTTCCTGGGCATTCCCCAGGTTTTTTTGGTAACTGGGACTCACCAGCCTACTAAAGTCTGGGGACCCCTTTGCTCACCTGTTTTATAATAAAGGAGAGGTATTCCCAAAAACACCCTCTGTGGGCTGTCGCTCACCTACATAGTACCAGATTCAGTGGGGAGGTTTCCTCACACCCAGCAATCTGTCCTGGACTCTTTAATCAGACAGTTATATATCGGGCAGAGACAGGAAGCTTAGCTGACCATTTTGGTGACTTACAGAATACTCAGAAAACTGACATCAGTGAATTCACAGAAAGGTGGGTGAGGGCGGACTTGTGCGCTTTTCCTTTTAACCACCGTATACACTCGTGGATTGCTGTCCAGGACGGCAATGTTTACGACTGATGTATTTTACTGAAGGCACACGCTACAGGTGTGCTAATAAAATGAGTAAGTCTGTTTATTATTCCTCACCTGCTGAAGGCTGCCAGCACTTCATTTTACTAATCTAAGATAAACCGTGCCGTTATCTCACACCAGGAACAAGGCTTGCGTGTTTTACACCGTCGCCTCGCATTGCAACTCCAAGAGTCCTGAGCCATTTAAAGTGCTAAGGGATACGGCTACTGGATGGGATGCCATATATCCCCTCTGAGAATTAACATGAGACACTGAACAGATCTGTATTCATGACATCTTATAAAGATACAGAAGCTGTGAGGATGATATAAACCCAGCTTCTTTGTGTAGTCTGAGCATAGTGGGGGAAGTTTGTAAACGCACACAAAAAAAAACATGATAGAATTCGCCCTTGGTGATAACTTGGGTTACTTTTTTTTGTTTTTTCTTAAAAAAAAAAATAATTTTCCCACACTTTTTTTTTTTTTTTTTTTTCAACCCTTTTTTTATTTTTTATTCCCCCCTTTTTTTTCTCCCTTTCCTTCCCTCCTTACCCCCCTTTCTTTATTCTTCTTCTTCCCCCTTTCTTTATTCTTCTTCTTCCCCCTTTCTTTATTCTTCTTCTTCCCCCTTTCTTTATTCTTCTTCTTCCCCCTTTCTTTATTCTTCTTCTTCCCCCTTTCTTTATTCTTCTTCTTCCCCCTTTCTTTATTCTTCTTCTTCCCCCTTTCTTTATTCTTCTTCTTCCCCCTTTCTTTATTCTTCTTCTTCTTCTTCTTCCCCCTTTCTTTATTCTTCTTCTTCTTCTTCTTCTTCCCCCTTTCTTTATTCTTCTTCTTCTTCTTCTTCTTCTTCCCCCTTTCTTTATTCTTCTTCTTCTTCTTCTTCTTCTTCCCCCTTTCTTTATTCTTCTTCTTCTTCTTCTTCTTCTTCTTCTTCTTCCCCCTTTCTTTATTCTTCTTCTTCTTCTTCTTCTTCCCCCTTTTTTTTATTCTTCTTCTTCCCCCTTTTTTTTATTCTTCTTCTTCTTCCCCCTTTTTTTTATTCTTCTTCTTCTTCCCCCTTTTATGCTCTTGATGTGCAAGTGGGGGGGGGGGGGGGGCTCTTGATGTGCAAGTGGGGGGGGGGGGGGGCTCTTGATGTGCAAGGGGTAAGAGGGCTTTTGAGGATCTGTTCATGAAAGAGGGGCTCTTGATACACAAGGAATGGGGGCTCTTGATGCGCAAGGAGGGGGGCCTTGATGTGCAAGGGGGTTCTGATTTGAAGGAGGGGGGCTTTGAGGTGAAAGGGGGATTTTTATGTGATGGGGGGGGGGGGGCCTCCAATATGAAGTAATGTCTTGGAGTGTGTTTATTCATCCTTTTAAAAAAACTGATATTTTCCAGCCTGTAAAATATGCAATAAGCCGCTGTAATTGAAAAGTTTGGGGACCCCAGGTATGGAAGAGGTGACATTAAAAGGCGGTCTTTTGAGCTTGTGTATTATGAAAGGGAGTACTTTTTTTTTTTTTTGATATGGCGCAACTGCCATCTTTGCTGAAACTGACTGCCCATTACCATCAGTCCTGCAAGGTCGCCTTCCAATGGCCACAATTTCCTTTAATTCCATAATCAAAGATAAATTTCTTTTCCACCGGCTGGGGAGTAATTGATAGTTCAGCACTTGATGTTATTGATTTCTGTGTTGCGCTGGCCGCTCCGTTTATCGTCCTCCATTGCCGGGCAGCTGGCTGCGGCCAGGTTAAGAAAAAAATAGAAATCCTTCATACAAAGGGAATTTTGATTACAGTCTGTAGCATAGTGGAAGTTTCAGCGGTAAATAGAGGCAGAGAAAAGGCTGGATTTGAGCCACTGACGTCATGAGCGACTTGCTGCCACAGAGAGAGTAACCATGTGAGGGCTGACAGCCAAGTGCACTTTGACCTTTTTCCTCTCCTCTATTAACTCCTTTTTTTCTCGTCTCGTCGCGTTCAGAAAATCGTGCGCTTGGACTCTGGACAGTGAAGTTGCAGTCAGCTGTATGTAGGTGTTATCTTTACATACGGCGCAGTTGTTGAAATTACAAGCTTGTTTCAGGCACTTGGTTGGGTCTAGCTCCTAGCCAAATAGCCCATTGTATAAGGCCAGCAGCGGGTCCTGAAAAAGGTTACAAAGATATATATTTGGGGTTTTTTTTCTTTAAACATTTGTGTCTATCTTTTATCTTGTGCTTATATTTTTGCCTCTTAAATGTAGACCTTCACCCTCCCCCACCCACCTTCATCCTGGAATACTGACACCACATATCCCAGGCTGTCCCTTCCTGGTTCATATAGCCAGCCCCTGATGATGCCACACCACAGCGGCATCATCAGGGGCTGGCTATATGAATATCAATAGATGACACTAAGACGTGCCAATAGATTAATGCACTCGATTGAGAATACCGAATGGATAAGTGTGATGCCGTTTATAAGACTCCGACTCTTTACGCGTTGCGTCCCGTGGGAGGGGACTTTTTCAGAATCCTGCATCTCAGGCTGTCTCTTCCTGGATCATATAGCCAGTCTCCCCGATGATGTGCCACAGTGCATCAATAGATGACACTATGACGTGCTGATTAATGCACTCGATTCGCTATACTGAATGGATGGTGACGTCAAAAGACCCTGCCCCTTTACGCGTTGCGTCCCGTAGAAGGGGGCTTTTTCAGAATCGTGCATCTCAGGCTGTCTCTCTTCCTGGATCATACAGCCAGTCCCCGATGATGTGCCACAGCGCATCAATAGATGACACTATGACGTTCCAATAGATTATTGCACTCGATTCGCTATACTGAATGGATGGTGACGTCAAAAGACCCCGCCTCTTTTACGCGTTGCGTCCCGTAGAAGGGGACTTTTTCAGAATCCTGCATCTCAGGCTGTCTCTTCCTGGTTCATGAATCCATCCCTTGATGACAGGCCACAATGCATGTGCGTCATGGAGCCAGCTGCATGAACCAGGAAGAGACACTGGCCCTGACAAATGGCCACAGTTACGAGACCACTGGTGCAAGCCAACATTCTCTTCCCTGGAGCTGGAGTGTATCCTTTCCAAAATGGAACAAAAAAAAAAAACCCTTCCAGTATTTGCTTTTCCTTTCCTCTACCTTGACAGCCTTATGGTTACAGCAGTACAGGTGCTCTTTTAAAGTAAGAACCATTCGCTCTAATATGCATTTTGATGAACAGAATGGCAGCGAAAAATTATTTTGAGTTCTTTGAAGTCTTCGCCGCAATTTGCCTTCTGGCACGTTGTCAGAGAAGGCAGGTTGGCATCTTGCTGTCAGCTGCTTCTACGCTTCTGAGCCGATGTGTTTTTTTTTTGTTTTTTTTTCCCCCTCCTTTTAATATCGCCGCATATTGGAAGTCGCATTAATACGGATAATTAGCAGAAATTGCAAACACAAATATTGCGAAGCTGAGAACATTGCTATCATTTGTCGGGCAAATGTACAATCTGTCAGTGTTTTAGCCGTTCAGGATTTGTTTAACCACTTCAGCCCCGGAAGGATTTACCCCCTTCCTGACCAGAGCACTTTTTACAATTCGGCACTGCGTCGCTTTAACTGCTAATTGCGCGGTCATGCAATGCTGTACCCAAACGAAATTTGCGTCCTTTTCTTCCCACAAATAGAGCTTTCTTTTGATGGTATTTGATCACCTCTGCCGTTTTTATTTTTTGCGCTATACACGGAAAAAGACCGAAAATTTTGAAAAAAAATGATATTTTCTACTTTTTGTTCTAAAAAAAATCCAATAAACTCAATTTTAGTCATACATTTAGGCCAAAATGTATTCGGCCACATGTCTTTGGTAAAAAAAATGTCAATAAGTGTATATTTATTGGTTTGCGCAAAAGTTATAGCGTCTACAAACTAGGGTACATTTTCTGGAATTTACACAGCCTTTAATTTATGACTGCCTATGTCGATTCTTGAGGTGCTAAAATGGCAGGGCAGTACAAAACCCCCACAAATGACCCCATTTTGGAAAGTAGACACCCCAAGGAATTTGCTGAGAGGCATGTTGAGCCCATTGAATATTCATTTTTTTTGTCCCAAGTGATTGAATAATGACAAAAAAAAAAAAAAAAAAAAAAAAATTACAAAAAGTTGTCACTAAATGATATATTGCTCACACAGGCCATGGGCATATGTGGAATTGCACCCCAAAATACATTTAGCTGCTTCTCCTGAGTACGGGGATACCACATGTGTGGGACTTTTTGGGAGCCTAGCCGCGTACGGGGCCCCGAAAACCAAGCACCGCCTTCAGGATTTCTAAGGGCGTACATTTTTGATTTTACTCCTCACTACCTATCACGGTTTTGAAGGCCATAAAATGCCCAGATGACATAAACCCCCCCCAAATGACCCCATTTTGGAACGTAGACACCCCAAGCTATTTGCTTTGAGGCATGTTGAGTCCATGGAATGTTTTATATTTTGACACAAGTTGCGGGAAAGTGACAATTTTTTTTTTTTTTTTTTTTTTTTTGCACAAAGTTGTCACTAAATGATATATTGCTCACACAGGCCATGGGCATATGTGGAATTGCACCCCAAAATACATTTAGCTGCTTCTCCTGAGTACGGGGATACCACATGTGTGGGACTTTTTAGGAGCCTAGCCGCGTACGGGACCCCGAAAACCAAGCACTGCCTTCAGGATTTCTAAGGGCGTACATTTTTGATTTTACTCCTCACTGCCTATCACAGTTTCGGAGGCCATGGAATGCCCAGGTGGCACAAACCCCCCCCAAATGACCCCATTTTGGAAAGTAGACACCCCAAGCTATTTGCTGAGAGGCATGGTGAGTATTTTGCAGCTCTCATTTGTTTTTGAAAATAAAGAAAGACGAGAAAAAAAAATTTTTTTTTTCTTTTTTCAATTTTCAAAACTTTGTGACAAAAAGTGAGGTCTGCAAAATACTCACTATACCTCTCATCAAATAGCTTGGGGTGTCTACTTTCCAAAATGGGGTCATTTGGGGTTTTTTTTTGCCACCTGGGCATTCCATGGCCCCCGAAACTGTGATAGGCGGTGAAGAGTGAAATCAAAAATTTACGGCCTTAGAAAGCCTGAAGGCGGTGCTTGGTTTTCGGGGTCCCGTACGCGGCTAGGCTCCCAAAAAGTCTCACACATGTGGTATCCCCGTACTCAGGAGAAGCAGCAGAATGTATTTTGGGGTGTAATTTCACATATTCCCATGGCATGTTTGAGCAATATATCATTTAGTGACAACTTTGCGCAAAAAAAAATAAAAAAAATAAAAAATTGTCTCTTTCCCGCAACTTGTGTCACAATATAAATTATTCCATGGACTCAACATGACTCTCAGCAAATAGCTTGGGGTGTCTACTTTCCAAAATGGGGTCATTTGGGGGGGGTTTGAACTGTCCTGGCATTTTATGCACAACATCTAGAAGCTTATGTCACACATCACCCACTCTTCTAACCACTTGAAGACAAAGCCCTTTCTGACACTTATTGTTTACATAAAAAAATAATTTTTTTTTGCAAGAAAATTACTTTGAACCCCCAAACATTATATATTTTTTTTAAAGCAAATGTCCTACAGATTAAAATGGTGGGTGTTTCATTTTTTTTTTTCACACAGTATTTGCGCAGCGATTTTTCAAACGCATTTTTTGGGGAAAAAACACACTTTTTTACATTTTAATGCACTAAAACACACTATATTGCCCAAATGTTTGATGAGATAAAAAAGATGATCTTAGGCCGAGTACATAGATACCAAACATGACATGCTTTAAAATTGCGCACAAACGTGCAGTGGCGACAAACTAAATACATTTTTAAAAGCCTTTAAAAGCCTTTACAGGTTACCACTTTAGATTTACAGAGGAGGTCTACTGCTAAAATTACTGCCCTCGATCTGACCTTCGCGGCGATACCTCACATGCATGGTGCAATTGCTGTTTACATTTGACGCCAGACCAACGCTTGCGTTCACCTTAGCGCGAGAGCAGGGGGGACAGGGGTGCTTTTTTTTTTTTTTTTTTTTTTTTTCTTTATTATTATTATTTTTTTATCTTATTTTTAAACTGTTCCTTTCATTTTTTTTTTTTTTTAAATCATTTTTATTGTTATCTCAGGGAATGTAAATATCCCCTATGATAGCAATAGGTAGTGACAGGTACTCTTTTTTGCAAAAATTGGGGTCTATTAGACCCTAGATTTCTCCTCTGCCCTCAAAGCATCTGATCACACCAAGATCGGTGTGATAAAATGCTTTCCCAATTTCCCAATGGCGCTGTTTACATCCGGCGAAATCTACGTCATAAAATGCTCGTAGCTTCCGGTTTCTTAGGTCATAGAGATGTTTGGAGCCACTCTGGTCTCTGATCAGCTCTATGGTCAGCTGGCTGAATCACCGGCTGCATTTTCAGGTTCCCTGTTGAGACAGGAGAGCCAGAGAAAAACACGGAAGATGTTGGGGGGGGGGGGCATTCCCTCCCACTGCTTGTAAAAGCAGTCTAGAGGCTAATTAGCCACTAGGATTGCTTTTACATGAAAGCCGACCGCTGGCTGAAAAGAATGATACCAAGATGATACCTAAACCTGCAGGCATCATTCTGGTATAACCACTCAAAGTCGTGAATGGCATACCTGAAGACAAAAAAATGGTTAACAATAAAGCACAGTAAACGGTAAGGTATAAAAAAATTGCATACCTGAAAAGCAAACATGATAAAACATAATAACAATAACAATAACAATAAAACATTGCAGAATAGAATACAGTAAAAAAGAGCAGAACAATAGAGAGAGAATAGAGAGAGAGAGAACAATAAAACGACAACTATTTTTATTTTATATTTTTGTTTGTGTTTTTTTTTTTTTACACTTTTTTTTGTAACTAACTATAATAACTGTAACCGGTTCCAGGTTCGGGTCTCTCAAAATGCGATGGCATCTTGGGAGACCCTGTGAAAGTGTGCCTAGTCTGTGCAATGTTGTACCCTACGCTAATACTCAACTAGTGCATGGTAGCGTTCAAAACATTCACCAATGCAAAGACCAGGATTGTCAGGACAGGAGGGACAATAATAGCGGGTGTCACGGCTATATCCGCGCTTGCTGCAGACACAACATATTTTTTGGGGGGTTCGCTGGGTAGGGGTACTCGGGAGGACATAAAGAAAATGCCTCTCATGCAGCCGACTGCATTTGGTTGGGGATGTGAATGGGGGAAGTACGGGCGCTGCAGAAGCGGTGGGTTCCCAATTAGGATTGGCGAATGCAGCAGGAAGGGCACTATGGGCATGACGGGCCTGTGTTTGTCTTTTTGGTGGCAGCGGGACACTACTTGTGCTTGCCACCTCACCAGCTTGAACTGCACTTATGGGACTCGCCACGTCACCAAGTGTTACTGCAGTGCTGGTTTGACTACGACCGGGGTGACAGTGATCGATCGATACTGCACTTGGGTGGGCTGGGCCGGGCCGGGCGGAGGGGCAAAACGCAGGTGCTAGCAGGTATCTGGGCTGATCCCGCTAACACTGCGTTTTTGGGAACCCTAAACTGCTGGGGACGCTAGTATAGATCTGATCGGATCAGATATTGATCTGTTCAGATACTATACCACTAAGGGAGGCGTATGCTGCGTGCGTGGGTGTTAGCGGTACTGGCGCTAATCTGACGCTGCCTGGGGCTGGTGCTTGCCAGTTCACCAAAATGCTACCAAAAAAACTGTTAGCGATCGCAGGGATCAGGCCTGACTCTGCGAACGCTGCAGTTATGCGTTTAGTGTTTTGTAAGTGACAGTGATCGATCGATACTGCACTTGGGTGGGCTGGGCTCGCCTGGGCGGAGGGGCAAAACGCAGGTGCTAGCAGGTATCTGGGCTGATCCCGCTAACACTGCGTTTTTGGGAACCCTAAACTGCTGGGGACGCTAGTATAGATCTGATCGGATCAGATATTGATCCGATCAGATACTATACCACTAAGGGAGGTGTATGGTGCGTGTACGGTGCGTGCGTGGGTGTTCGCGGTACTGGCGCTAATCTGACGCTGCCTGGGGCAACGCATATCACCGCCGGGCGATCAGGGGGCTAAACCTTTATTCGGTAATAAACGGCGGGTGCCCTGACACTATAAAAAATAAACTAACTAACCAGCGTCACCCGTAACAGTTATACGGTGATCAGTGGTGAAAGGGTTAACTAGGGGGCAATCAAGGGGTTAAAACATTTATTAGATAGTATATGGGGGTCCCTGTCGCTATAAAACACTGACGGCGAACCTAAATATTTACGTCCCTAACTAGCGTCACCAGTGACACTAATACAGCGATCAGAAAAATGATCGCTTAGCGACACTGGCGACAGGGGGTGATCAAGGGGTTAAAACTTTATTAGGGGGGGTACTGGCGCTAATCTGACGCTGCCTGGGGCGACGCATATCACCGCCGGGCGATTAGGGGGCTAAACCTTTATTCGGTAATAAACGGCGGGTGCCCTGACACTATAAAAAATAAACGAACTAACCAGCGTCACCCGTAACGGTTATACGGTGATCAGTGGTGAAAGGGTTAACTAGGGGGCAATCAAGGGGTTAAAACATTTATTAGATAGTATATGGGGGTCCCTGTCGCTATAAAACACTGACGGCGAACCTAAATATTTACGTCCCTAACTACCGTCACCAGCGACACTAATACAGCGATCAGAAAAATGATCTCTTAGCGACACTGGTGAGGGGGGGTGATCAAGGGGTTAAAACTTTATTAGGGGGGGTAAGGGGGGTACCCTAGACCTACAGGGGGGTTACAGTAACTGTCCTAACACTGCTAACTGTCACAAACTGACACTATGCAGTAATCAGGAAAAAAAAAAAAAAAAAAAAAAAAACCTGCTTGGTGTCAGTTTGTGACAGGGGGGGGGTGATTGGGGGGGGATCGGGGGGCGATCGGGGGGGGATCGGGGGTGTAATGTATGCCTGGCATGTTCTACTGTGTGTGTTTGTGTTGTGCACTTACTTACATGTCATCTCTCCTCGGCGCTGGAACGGAAACTGACAGCCGAGGAGAGATGACATCACATCCTCTGCCTCTGTGTACTATACAGAGGCAGGGGATGTTTGTCAGTGGCTGGGAGCGATCGCGAGGGGGGGGCCACGATCGGATGGTCTCCCCCTCGTCTCTCATCGCTCCCAACCAAATGCCGACCGCAGCTGGCACCGGGGGGGGGTCCGATCGGACCCCCCACCCGCGGGAAGGCAATCACGTTTCAGGTACGTGATTTTGCCTGCCCGTGCCGCTCTGCTCACGTATATAGGCGTGAGGCGGTCGGCAAGTGGTTAATGTACACATTCCCTTATTTGTCACAGCTGGCTTCAAATTGTACATTAATTTCGAAATAATGGAGATCAACAGCCCTA
This sequence comes from Lithobates septentrionalis, assembly GCA_037952835.1. NCBI lineage: Eukaryota > Metazoa > Chordata > Amphibia > Anura > Ranidae > Lithobates > Lithobates septentrionalis. Next base: position 29,680 of record JBBDGP010000114.1, on the reverse strand, counting down.
AACGCCGCACTCGGCTTTTGATTAAAATATCGGCGGCGGTTCTCGTCTGTGGAAAGGCTGTCATTACGGCACGGGAACACAGTCCCACCTGCCAAGCTATTGTACCAATTTCAGCTCTTGCTACGACGGCGAGGGATGAATTTAATGCTCCCTAATAATAATAATATCGCTGCGTGCCTTTCCCATGTGAACGCTGCCCACGTGAAAAGTTAGGTTGAAAATTAGAATGACCTCCAGAAATTGCCTACTGACAAAGGTGTGACCGGCACTTAGCCATGTAATGCAAAGGCCTTGGAGGTGCACATTTCACAGAAGTGGATTCCTCCTCTAAAGCCAATCGCCTCCATTTCTTTAATGTGTTGAAGCGGAACTCAAGGTATATAATAATACAAGAGACCAGGGCCGCTGATAAGGCACTACAACCAGCCCTCCTGTACTGGGCCCAGGCCTCATCAGTTCAAAAGGGAGGGCACGGGCTCAGCAGGAGGTCTGGCTGTACTGTCTTATTGCGGACACTGATCCCCTTCTGCCTTCCCTTGCAGCACTGCCAACTTCTCCTCCTCTTCTTTCCTTCTCCAGCTGCACTGCAGGGGGTTTGGTTCTAGCACATGCACCCCTTTCCCCCACAGCGCTACCAGCTTCCCTCCTCTCCCACCGGCAGCTACTGGGGGGCGCACACAGGGATGTTTCAAGATTGAAGAACGGGGGGAAGGGGCTGGTAAATGTCATTTACTGGCCCCTTTCTTTCCTGAATGAATACAGTGAGCGATCGGTACAAATCACTCCTGTGTTCATTCATCAAAAAAACCTAGTAAACTGTTTACTATGCTTCAGTCTGCCTCAGAGCGCTTCCTATTCATTTGTGCAGCTGAGGCTACAGAGAGAGACTGATAAATCTATGTCCTCTTTCAGGGAGAGGGGGGGCGCTGTAGGCTGTATGGGGTCCCATGATTTCGAACAGCAGCCTTGCAAGAGACTGAGCAGGCAGGCTATTGTCTCATAAGAGACATACAATGAAAATACACCTGTGACAAATACACCTACCTTCTCCCAATCCCCCTGCTGGATGCAAATGGAGCTACGCATGCACATCTCTGCTAACGTCACCGACACCGTTTTCGTCATGTCAGGATGATTTACTCCTACAAATTCTTGTCTAATCGAGGATGGCGTACCAGGGCCGGATCTAGGGGTTTGCTGGGGTGCCCAGATTTAAGTGGCGTTCCCCCAGGAAGTGGTACTTGTTTTAGAAAGAAGAGGGGCTCGGGGGGGGGGGGTGGCAGCGCACAGCCTTGGCAGTGCCAAGTTGGCATGGCTACACAGTGCCTTGCCACTATCCGCCGCACTGCATCGTTTGTTTCCATGGTGCAGTGGGGCAGACCTGGATTCGCCGTACCATTCTTGGATATTTGAAGTGGAGACTCTGTTGCAGTGAGGGAGGTGGAGGGGAGAGGGACTTGAGATGGGGCAACATTGTTTTGATGGGGCAATTTCCTTTTGGGATGGGTGGACTTCAATGGGAAGGGGGTAATTCTGAATTCTGCGGTTTGAATTTGAAGGAGGTGATATAATGGGGGGAATTTGAGGTGAAGGGGGAATTTCCCCCATGTTGTGCCAAGGAGTGGGAGACCTCCATCATGCTATGAGGAAGGCCGAAACGTGTTGGCATCTTCAGGGGCAGACTGGCCATTCGGGCACTCGGGCACTGCCCGAGGGCCCCATGCCACTAAGGGGCCCCATCAGGGTGTCCAGCCTCAATAAAACCAGGGAAAGTATGTAAAAATCTTTTTTTTTTTTTTTTTTTTTTTTTTAATCCCAAGATTATAGCTGCCCTGCCTCTCCAGTACCTTTTTTTTTTTTTTTTTTTTTTTTTTTTGTGTGTGTATGTGTATTCTGTATCTCCTATTGCCCGGGGGCCCCATAATCTCCTATTGCCCGGGGGCCCCATGAGTTGTCAGTCCGCCCCTGGGCATCTTTTCGATTTTGCTATTGCTGTATTGCATCAATAAAAAAAAAAAAATTTCTAGGGAAGCGATGGAGTTGCCAGCTCATGATTGTTGTGGGAGACATCATCCAGTGCAGATGTCGGTGTCCTTCAGCGCAGTAAATACAGTTCAGGACTGAAGCGTCTCCAGATTTTTTCATACTTTTTAAAGCATGGGTGTTCAACCTGCGACCCTCCAGCTGTTTTGGAACTACAGGACCCATGAGGCATTGCAAGGCTGACAGTTGCAAGCATGACTCCCAAAGGCAGAGGCATGATGGGACTTGTATTTCCACAACAACTGGAGGGCCATGACTAAAGAGTTGAGCAACGTTGACCTAATACATGTGCTTTTCTTTGCAGCAATGCAGAGATGTAGGGAACGAAGAGAGGAGAAGATGAGATAAAATGATTGTAACATTATGCCCCTCCCCCCCGACTTTTTTTCTACTGCACCCCCAGATCAGACAGGCTAGATCCAGCCCTGTGGAGTACACCTAGACACGCCCCCGGCCTGCAGCCTTCTGGGACACGTTACACGTCCCAGGAGGCTGCAGGGCCATGTGCAATGGGGAGCTGGATGCTTTCTTATCAGCTATTTGATTGGAAAGGACACCTACCATAATCAAAGTTCAATAGGAGCCAGGGAGCTCTAGCTGCTGGTGTCCACCCTGCAGAGGTCAACTTAAAGTAAAATGTCATTTGATGTGCAGTCAATGTAGAGTATGGTCTCTTTAAATCCCAACCTGACCCACTTGTACTCTCTTTCGCCATACTCTCTTGCCACTGTTACTATCTCTGCAAAATATCCAGTGTAAGCTCTGTCAGAGCTTACACTGAGATGATGATACCCCCTTCACCATGTGACAATGTTCTTCACCTGACAATCTATACTGGTTCTTCCACAAGGCAACCTGAGCAGGAGCCAAAGTGGCCCAGCTACAACATTCTTTTGCAGTAAACTGATGAAAGCTTTTGCACCTGCCTGCTTCTTCACAAGGGATGATGGACTTTTAGTCAGCTGGTGCCAGATGGGGCCGTGCCATACAATGTACACACTGCAATTCTCATCACTAACAAAGGGATGAGGGAAGGGGGCTAAAGCTGCTAGTTTGTCTAGGGCAGTGATGGCAAGCCTTGGCAACCCAGATGTTTTGGAATTACATATCACCTACCCCCCCCCCCCCCCCATGATGCTCATGCACTCTGCAGTGTAGTGGAGCATCATGGGAAATGTAGTTCCAAAACATCTGGGTTGCCAAGATTCGCCATCACTGGCCTAGGGCCTAAATCTGTTTTTCTGCTAGCAATTGTCGGCTCAGGCTAGAGCACTGCATCATGGGAGGAGGTCATGTGCTCTCCATACGCGGGTATTTTGTAGTGGCTGTGATGGCGGATGGCAGGGGGGTGGGGGTCAGGATTGCTATGAAAGTAAATGGGGTCATAGGGCGGGCAAACAAGAGACTGTGACTTGTCCCTAATAACAAAGTGAGTCTGTTAGATGGGGAAAAAAAAAATTCTCTATACTTTTCCCAAACGCTCTGTGTGTTGTCAGTAAGAGCTCTTTGCCTCCAGAAGCATTGTATTTTTTTTTTTTCTCTTGCTCAGAAACAGCAAGCCCTAGGTTACCCATGAATCACTGTGAGTCAGTTCCTGAAACCGCTGCAAGTCTTGAAGTTCTTGGCTGAGCCCTCAAGCAGGAAATCCAGGATTCAATGACTTCCTCTCAAAGAACTGCTTATGGAAGTGCTAGCGGTTAGTGTATAGGCTGCTGTTCAAAGCCGTCCAGAACAAAATGCTTCATAAAACAAAGGAGATGAAACCTGCTCATACACCGTACTTTGTTTATCACTTGTTGTTTTTCTGTGTCTGAATGCCTTGGCATATATCGGGTATTGGCCGTGGTCGTGTCTTTTTAAAGTGATGTATGTAGACAGTGGCTGTAGTGTAAATTGTAAGTCAGTCCCAATAAGACCCAAAATATGTGCCCATCCAGTATATGGGATTCAGGTGTCTCCAGTGAAGAATACTGTTAATTCTACAAACATACATACAAACACCTTGTGCCAACAGTTTGGAGAAGACCCTTTTCTGTTCCAGCATGACTGTGACCATGTGCACAAAACGAGCTCCATAAAGATATGGGTTGATCAGTTTGTCCTGGAGGAACTCGAGTGTCCTGCACAAAACCCTGACCTCAACCTTACTGAACACCTTTGGGATGAAATGGAAAAAGCCAAGTCTTCTCATCCAGCAATTCCATATAGGCGTGGTTTGATGAGCTTGCTGTGGAGGAGCTAGAGTGTTCCGCACAGAACCCTGACCTCAACCCTACTGGGATGGCATGGAAAAAGCCAAGTTTTCTTATCCAACAACTCCATATAGACATGGTTTGATGAGCTTGGTGTGGAAGGATCCGAGTGTTTTGTACATGGCCCTGAACCCTACTGAACTTTGAAATGAATTGGTACCCTGACCTCAACCCTACTGGGATGACATGGAAAAAGCCAAGTCTTCTTCTCATCCAACAACTCCATATAGACGTGGTTTGATGAGCTTGGTGTGGAGGAGCTTGAGTGTCCTGTACAGAACCCTGTCCTCAAACCTACTGGGATGAAATGGAAAAAGCCAAGTCTTCTCATCCAGCAATTGCATATAGGCTTGGTGTGGAGGAGCTTGAGTGTCCCGTACAGAACCCTGTCCTCAACCCTACTGGGATGACATGGAAAAAGCCAAGTTTTCTCATCCAGCAACTCCATGTAGACATGGTTTGATGCGCTTGGTGTGGAAGGATCTGAGTGTCTTGTACATGGTCCTAAACCCTACTGAACTTTGAAATTAATTGGAATGCCAATGTATTGCCAGATCTTCTCATCCAACATCAGTACCTGACCTCAAAAATACTCTAAGCTGAATGGGCACACATTCTCACAGAAACATTCCAAAGTCTTGTGGAAAGCCTCCATAAAAGAGCAAAGACTGTAGGAGCCTCAAAGGAGGCCAACTCTATATCAATGCCCATGGGTATGGAAACTCCAACAAGGTCACATAGTTGTAACTTCAAGGGTCTACAACAGGGGTCTCAAACTGGTGGCCCTCCGGCTGTTGCAAAACCAAGTCCCATGAGGCATTGCAAAGCTGACAGTTACAAGCATGACTCCCACAGGCAACGGCATGATGGGACTAGTAGTTTCACAACAGCTGGAGGGCCACCAGTTTGAGACGCCTGGTCTACAAACTATTGGCCATATAATATATGTAGAAGAGTTATTTACCTTTTTTAAAGAGACCTCTTATTACTCTGTATCCCAAAGGCTGTTTTTTATTTTGAACATGTGACCAGCAGCAGAGGACAAGGAGGTTTCCCTGCAGACAGACTGGAAGAGAACTGGGTCATGTGACAGCTGTATATCCATTAGGAAAAAGGTACTTTAAAGGGGTTGTAAACCTTTCATGTTTTTTCACCATAATGCATCCTATGCATTAAGGATTAAGGTAAAAAAGACCTGGCAGTGACCGGCCACCCCCCCGTTTTTTACTTGCCTGGACCTTGACCCGACGGGGATGCGCTGTCCCTCTGCCTGGGGGTTCTCTGCTCTTGAATGGATAGATTGATAGCAGCGCAGCCACTGGCTTCCGCGGCTGTCAATCAAATCAAATGACGTGGGGGCCGGGAGGGGTGGGGCCAAGTCATACCTTCGGCGCCTATGGACGCCGAATGCTGGACTCGGGAGCGCGCCCGCTCAGGAGAGCGCTTCTCCTAGGGGGTTATCGGATGTGGGAAGGAGCCACTGGGGGACCCCAGAAGAGGCTGTTCGGGGCCAGTCTGTGCAAAATGAGCTGCACAGTGGAGGTAGGTATGATATATGTTTGTGATTTTTTTAAAAATAAAAAACGAATCCTTGCAATCACTTTAAATGTTGTGGTGTTTTTTTTTTTATTAAAGCAATTACAGCACCATCATCCACATACAGACAGAGAAGGGAGAATGTAAATTATACAGCGTGTGTTTAGTATCAGTTTATTTTACCATTTCTGATTAACCAGCAGTGTAAAATCATAAATGTTAGTATCTCCTGTTCAAATCTGATACTGTAGCAGAAAGAGGGAGCTCCAATTTACTAAATTTTCACAATGGCTCCCTCCACAATTAACTCCTTCCTGCCCGCGCGAAAGACTGCTACAGCACGGGCTTACTTTGGCAGGAGGGCGTCCATGGTGATTGTGATGCCCGCGCACCACTCTCTGTGATCGTTGAGTCCTTCCGAGTAAAGGTCCAATCACAGCGGCCCTTTTACCGTGTGATCAGCTGTGTCCAATCACAGCTGATCATGATTTAAACACAAGCTGGTTATCGGATTTCCTTTTCCTCCTGCCGACAGTGTGAGGAGGGGAGAAGAGTGCCGATAACCAGCTTGTGTTAAAGGGACATCTACACTGATTATCAGTGCCCACCAGTGCTGCCAATCAGTACCCATCAGTGCCTCTTCATCATTGTCACCTATCGGTGCCTATCAGTTCCGCCTTAGTGCAGCCTCCTGATCGGCGCACGTCCGTGCAGCCTCCTGATCGGCGCACGTCCGTGCAGCCTCCTGATCGGCGCACGTCCGTGCAGCCTCCTCCTCGGCACACGAGTAAAATGACCTGTTTGCAAAATTTTATAACCAACTATGAAAAATGTTTGTGTCCTCCTTTTTTTCTTTTTTTTTTTTTGCCATATTTTTCTGTTTTTTTCGGTTGTTTAGCAAAAATATATTAAAAAAAAAACAGTGGTGATTAAATAACACCAAAAAACTTGTGTTTTTTTAAATTTGTGTGAATAAAAAAAGGATAAAAATGTCATTTGGGTACAGCGTAGCATGACCGCACAATCGTCATTCAAAGTGTGAGAGCGCTGAAAATTGACCTGTGCAGGAAGGGGGTGAAAGTGCCCGGTAGGCAAGTGGTTAATCAAATCTGTAATCTGCATCCAAGCTTGGCGGGAGCGTCAATTTTACAAACCATCGGGAGCCCCCAGCATTCGTTTCTCAGTGACCTGTATCCCCGCTAGGTCTGCAAGGTGTTTTTATCCCCCGCATGCCTGAGCAGATGTGATGTCAGCCCCCTCCGGTCTTGTGTTACACCATATTGCACCATGTGCCCCTACCAGGTCTAGAGGGACCGTGCCTGACACAGGCGCACCTCCATCATCTAGAATTATCGGCTTCATCCATTCCCCTCCCCTCACAAGAAGAAAGTCGTCTTCTCCTAAAACCAGGCGGCCTTGGGCAGCGATGATCCGCACCGCAGATGATGCACCAACTCGCCAAGGACAGTTTGGTCACGCAGCCGGCATTATTAAATCTCAGAGTTCCCCTTCCGCCGTCTTCCTCAACAATAAGGCTTGTGCGAGGACTGAATCACCGGCTCATGAGCGAGCTACATAGGTATTGCTACACTTCTTCTTCTTCTTTTTTTTTTTTTTTTCTTTTTTTCTTTGCGCCCTTCCTAGACAGAAGAAAGCGTAATTACAGTGTGCGACAATTCTTAGTCGCTAATTTCATGTTACAGAATTAGTAGGAGGGCGTCAAACATAAAGAAATAGAATGCCTTTTGTTGAATGCTTTGCACCCATCAAGCACAATTAAGAATTTGTAAGCTAGACAGTGTTAATATGGGGATAAAGCAATCTTTTGTCTCGTCAGCAAATAATGAGGGGTCTTCAATCTGGAGACAATTTAGCTACACTTGGAAGCTGTCATGTTTGCAAATCATTTGTTTGCAGCGTGATTAGGAGTATAAATTAGCAGAGAGAGGAGAAAGACGTCGATTGCCTTTCATCCCATATTTTTTTTTTTTTTTTTTTTTTTATTTTAATTCAAACCACTGATCGTTTTTAATTGCATGCAGACAATTTTTGGCCTCTGGTTGATAAACAACTGCATTTAAAGTGTGTAAAAAAAAAAAAAAAAAAAAAAAAAAAGTAGCAAAGAATGGATTTTGTTTTTAAATGAAAGCTCAACCCCCAGACACACAAACTTCAAATGTGTTTCTTCAGTTGCTACAAAGGGTGTAAATGCATTTTTGTGCACACCAAAATACCCCTACAAACCCAGGTATCACATTTTAAAAGCAGCTGTGATGACATCACTGTGCTGTACATAGCCTGTGCAGGGAGCAGAGATGAGGGAGGTACCCCGCAGGCTCCACCCACTACAGGCTGCCTGCAGGAAACTACAGAAAGGGGCAGTGGCAAGACCAGTCACCCTGCACAAGGAGAGATGGCAGAACCAGGGGCGGACTGGCCATTGAGCCACTTGGGCACTGCCCAAGGGCCCTGGGTCACTAGGGGGCCCCATCAGGGTTGCCAGCCTCAGTAAAACCAGGGACAGTATGTTACATAGTTACATAGTAGGTGAGGTTGAAAAAAGACACAAGTCCATCAAGTCCAACCTATGTGTGTGATTATGTGTCAGTATTACATTACATATCCCTGTATTTTGTGGTCATTCAGGTGATTATTTAATAGTTTCTTGAAGCTATCAATGCTCCCCACTGAGACCATCGCCTGTGGAAGGGAATTCCACATCCTTGCCGCTCTTACAGTAAAGAACCCTCTACGTAGTTTAAGGTTAAACCTCTTTTCTTCTAATTGTAATGAGTGGCCCCGAGTCCTATTAAACTCTCTTCTGCGAAAAAGTTTTCTCCCTATTGTGGGGTCACCAGTACAGTATTTGTAAATTGAAATCATATCCCCTCTCAAGCGTCTCTTCTCCAGAGAGAATAAGTTCAGTGCTCGCAACCTTTCCTCATAACTAATATCCTCCAGACCCTTTATTAGCTTTGTTGCCCTTCTTTGTACTCGCTCCATTTCCAGTACATCCCTCCTGAGGACTGGTGCCCAGAACTGGACAGCATACTCCAGGTGCGGCCGGACCAGAGTCTTGTAGAGCGGGAGAATTATCGTTTTATCTCTGGAGTTGATCCCCCTTTTAATGCCAATATTCTGTTTGCTTTATTAGTAGCAGCTTGGCATTGCATGCCATTGCTGAGCCAATCATCTACTAGGACCCCCAAGTCCTTTTCCATCCTAGATTCCCCCAGAGGTTCTCCCCCCAGTGTATAGATTGCATTCATATTTTTGCCACCCAAATGCATTATTTTAAATTTTTCTACATTGAACCTCATTTGCCATGTAGTCGCCACCCCATTAATTTGTTCAGGTCTTTTTGCAAGATTTCCACATCCTGCGGAGAAGTTATAAATCTGTGTTTTTTTTTTTTTTTACATCTGTCTGTGTATACTGTGTGTACATGTATACTATGTGTGTGTGTGTGTGTGTGTGTGTATACTGTGTGGCCCCATAATCTCTGATTGCCCGGGGGCCCCATGAGTTACCAGTCCGCCCCTGGGCAGAACTGAGGGATTGACCCAGCAGGCTCCACCCACTGCAGGCTGCCTGCAAAAAAACTATAGGAGGGGGCGGGGCCAAGACCAGTCACCCTGCACAAGGAGGGAGAGCAGAGCTGTGGGAGGGGGTCCAGCAGGCTCCACCCACTACAAGCTGCCTGCAGGAAGCTACAGAACGGGGCAGAGGCAAGACCAGTCACCCTGCACAAGGAGACATGGCAGAACTGAGGGAGGGACCCAGCAGGCTCCACCCACTGCAGGCTGCCTGCAAAAAAACTACAGGAGTGGGCAGAGACGAGACCAGTCACCCTGCACAAGGAGGGAGAGCAGAGCTGTGGGAGGGACCCAGCAGGCTCCACCCACTACAGGAAAGGGTGGAGACCAGTCACCCTGCATAAGGAGGGAGCAGAGCTGACGGAGGGACCCAGCAGGCTCCACCCACTACAGGCTGCCTGCAGAAAACTACAGGAGGGGGGCAGAGATGAGACCAGTCACCCTGCACAAGAGGAGAGGGCAGCAGTGCGTGGTCTTTGACAGGAGGCGAGGAGGTGATATACCACCTACTCACTGCCTGTTTTAACCCCCTAAATGCTGTGCCACCACACTGCTAGGGGCGGTTGTAGCGAGGCCCACTTGACTTGACAGGATCACGTTCGGCAGGCGGTGTGCCTGCGGAATGCGTCAAAGTATAATTCCAAAACAGCAAGGCCAAATGATGTGTACGGTATACCCCGGCCGCTACCTTTTCAGCTAAAGGGGGAGAGGTTGAGAGGTGGTAAGAATGTGGCTCCATGGCATTGATGCAGCGTGTACACATATATGCGGCCTCAGGGAAGTGGGTCTTTATCCGTGGGGGCCGCATGTATGATTGCTTACCTTTCTTTGTGCTGTGAGAGTGCTGCACAGAGACTGGGTTTTCAGCAAGAGTCCCAGGTCTCGTACAAACAATCAGGACCTGGGACTCCCCAGGTTCCTGGTCACCTGATCACTTTGATAGCCAATCAGAGACTCGTTCACTGTGCAGTACATACTTGTGGTTTTTTTTTTCTCTCTTCTAAGACCCGGTTCACAAAGACAAGTCGCGCTCCATTCTGTACAATTCTGTACATCCCACCCCCCCCTTTATTTCATTAGTTGACAATCACTGATCTAGCCCCTTCTGCCCCAGCCTGACCCGCCCCTTTTTCATTGGATTTTACTGTCTCAAATCAGCATCACATGTGGGTGTTACCCAGAGGCAGGGCCGTTTGAAGGAATTTGGGGGCCCCAAGCAAAATGGACATGGAGGCCCCACCGCACGCAATGCCCCCCTTACAACCCCCCCCCCCTGTTCTTCTTTTTTTTTTTTTTTTTTATCCCCCTCCCTACTGCGTACCGCGCGGCAGGAGATTCAGTTTTCTGTTCCCGACCGGCCGGACTGAAAGGAAGTGAGCACTCCAGTGTGTGTACTTCCTGTCAGTCCGGCCAGGAACAGGAAACTGAATCTCCTGGGTCCTGTACCGCGCGGACTGCAGGAGGAAGGAAGAGGAGCTCGGCCACTCTACAGGCTGCAGCTTATAGGAAGGGGCGGCACGGCTGGGGCCCCAGGCCAGCTCGGGGCCCCAAGCGATTGCTTGTTTTGCCTGTCCTGTCGCGAGGGGCCTGCCCAGAGGCATCTGCATGCAAATTCAGCCTGCCCAGGAACGCCCACTCCTCCCAGACCGATACCCATCAAGGCATAACGCCACCCAAGAGCTACCCCACTGCTTGCACTAGGACTGAGGGCTTTGGAGAGGAGTACTGAGGCCGGGTGCTGTGATATTTTTTCCTGGAAGCCACGTACAGCACCCTGCTGGCCCCTCCCCACCCGCTTTGAGCTGCCTGCGTTGCGTAGAGAAGAACAGAGACCTAGTGTTCTTTATTTAAACATCTAACGTGGATGAAGGAGAAGGCAAAACATAAGCAGATTCAATTTCATCTTTCAAATGATGACCCATAATGCGTACCCAAAGCAAATAAACTCTATTTTCCTCTATTAAAGCCTAGCGTGGTTCGTTGTGTATAGCCGGGTTTTTTTTTTTTATAAGCAGAACAGCGCGTCCTATGAAAGTCTGGTGCTGCTTCGCTGCCAAATCTCAACTTTTTCTTTCTTGGTGACTTACATAATGTTCTCGTGTGGGAACACACATCAATAGATGTCACATCCCATTGTTTGGCGAGCCGTCCCTGCCCCCTCTGTGAGGTCAGCTGGGTTGGCCATCTTTTCTGTTTGTTCTTCGCACTCCTGTTTTATCGATCGCTAAAAGGAGTGACAATTCCTTCATCTGCAAAAAAAAAAAAAAAACATTAAAAAAAAAAAGATATATTCAGATGGATGGGGCAAAAGGAGGAAAGCCAGCAGTGAGCCTTTTCAAGGGATCTCGTTTCTGCCGAGTTTATATTAAAAGTTCAGGAGAAGCCAAACAGGGGGAGGTAGGATACAAGCAAAGGAGTCTGTGGATTTTGGCCAGGCCCCAGGATGACCTCACTGGTTTGTGTTATCGGAAAGAAGCGCTTTCTCCTGGCGGCCCTATCCGAAGCCAGCCGCCGGCCGCTGTCATGGAGAGGAAGGATTTTGCAAGGCATGTTCATAATTTTTTTTTTTTTTGGCTCGCAGAATTGAAATCTGAGAGCGAAAAGGGGGTCTTGAGGGGTCCCTGTTGTCTGGTGTATGTCTGGAGAATAAAAGAAACATTCAATGCATCTCTGCAATACATGAACATTTCTCCATATTTTGTCATTCGTTCGTCTGCAAGTAAAGGGAAAAATAACGGATGATCTGCCAGAAATACCGTGAGCTCCTCGCTTCCTGTTTGCGTTGACAACACTGTGCGTGTGCTGCACCGAAATCCCAAATAGTGTTGTCAGCCCCCCTGCTGGACTACAGAACACCTCCCCCTCTCCTCATATCCATAACATCCCTGTCTGTGAAGGAGCCCCCCCCCCCCCCCCCGTTTCCTTCTATTAGCCATGTCTGCAAATGAGACCCCCCTCTTCTCCCTTTATGCTCATTACATCTGCAAAGGGGCTCCCCCTGACCCCTTTATACTCCATGTCTGCAAAGGAGCCCCCCTGACCCCCATAAACTCACCATGTCGTGCTAAGGAGCCACTCCAACCCCTTTATATTCGGTGTCCGAAAATGAAACCCTTCTTACCCCTTTATACTCGCTGTGTCTGTGAAGGAACTCCCCTGACCCCCCCCCCCCTTTATACTCAGTGTCTGCAAAGGAGACCCCTTGACCGCCTAAGGCCCCTTTCACACTTATACGACTTGTCCCCCGATTTTTGTACTGCAAAATCGCATGACAAGTCATTCTCTATGATTTTCAATGACTACCATTCATGTTGGCACGACTTTTAAGTCGTGCCGACGTCAAAGTAGTCCCTGCACTACTTTGGTCCAACTTCCATGCGAGTTGATGTCCATAGACCTCAATGTTAAACCCGATTTTCAGTACGACTTTGTAAGCACAAGCAGCTTTTGTAAACCCCAACCCTGTCAAGTTGTACAAAGTAGTACTGATCCCAAATCGCGGCTGCGAAATCGCAGTAAAATCGCGCGGCTTTGAAGTCGCACAAGTGTGAAAGGGGCCTTATACTTACCATATCTGTGAAGATGTCCCTCCAACTCCTCACCATGTCTGCAAATGGGACCCTCTTACCCCTCTTTATATACTCGCTGTGTCTGCAAAGAAGCTCCCCTTCAACCCCCTTATACTCCAATGTCTACAAAGAAGGCTCCTTAACTCCCTTATATTCACTATGCCTTCCAAGGGGGCCCTTTAACCCCATTCTGCTTACTCTGCCTGTGAGGAGCCCCCCCCATACTCCAGTATATCTGCAAAAGCGCCACCCTGACCATGTCCTCCCTGTGTTTGCAATGGAGCCCCCGTTCCCCTTATACTCACCATGTCTACAAAGGAAACCCCCTTATACTCATCGTGTCTGCCAAGAAGACCCTCTGATCCAATTTGTACTCACCATGCCTGCAAAGAAGTGTCCCCCCCCCCCTTTTATATTCACAATGCTTGCAAAGCCCCCCCCCCCCCCCAACCTCCTTATACTCGCTGTGTCTATGAAGGAGTCTCTTCCAGCCCCCATATACTCGCCATGTCTGCACCCCCTCAATGGTTCTTCCTCCGTTGCAACCTGATTTACAGTCGATGTTCAGCAGCCCAGAAGAAGGGTTTTGTTTTGTCACTACCTTATATGTAATTAGGTGTAGCAATGGACTGCTCCCCCATACCCAGAAGCACTACGATAGGGGAGCACGGGCAACGTGACTATAAGGAGTGGGCATTTGCCGAGCACTGGGAACGTCTAACACCAGTGAATGTTAACGCATCGCATTGGACCAAGTCTGAATGGCCCCCAACACCATCAAAATGCCTATCTTCCCAACCCTCTTCTTTTTTTGTAGAATATTTGGTTTCTGAAGTGCTACAGGTGCACTTTTAACACCGGTCTAATCAAGCCCCTTCTATAGCCAGCTGTGAAAGGAGCCCTTTCTCTGCTCACAGCTCATGTATAATGCATCTATTGGTGCACTTTGAAGTTTTGCGTTGCCCTCTATTCAGGTCCAACTTCAAAGCCTCACGCCTTTTTTACATTTTTATATATTCACGACACAAGATAGCAAACGCTTCTAAAAGGTAAAGTGGGTGCCTTGGAATAAATAGAGGGGGGGATTAATAATTCACTGCATCTTTAGGAAAGGTTAAGCTGAAATTGTGCTTTGTACAATGGAAGGGGGGGGGGGGGGCCGAGTGTGATTGAACGTTGAGTTCAGAGATTGGAGGAGGTGTGCGCCATTGCTGATGTAAGGGGGGTACTTCAGCCCCGGCGCGGATGTTCCTGGGAGCTGGCGCGGCACCACATTGGCACATTTTGGAAGGAGAGCTTCTATTCAGCTGTTTTTGTGTAGGATCGGTGATTGTGAAAGGGATGAGTCACGAGGAGATCAGAGGTGTCGGGGATTGGTCTCATTTGTATTTGAACTCTGAATTATTTGTCTGGAGAGAAGATAAACAGGATTGAGGACTTGAAAATTGAGTAATAATAGATGACTGTTCGTGTCTGTGTTCCAGGTTGTGTGCCTGAGATGAAGTGGAGATATAGATTGTGACAGATCTCCAGTACTGTTAGGCCCTGCAGGGTTGACAGTATTGCTTCCAACCTAAAGGGTGGGGAACTATCTGCTTATGCAGGTGCCCCCATTGGAAGGTTTCTCCTGCATTCCCCTTTCTGTGACAGTGATCTTCAAGACAGATGGAGAGGATGAACTTCCTTAGTGGGGCCACAGACTGCAATGAATACATGGAACATGTATGGTAGGGGTAATGCTGGATATGTTTCTCAGATCTGTGGATCTCCTTCGTCAGGAGATGCCGAGAGCAATATAGGTTTCAGCCTGTGTTTTAAGCCAGTTATTCTTTACCAGGGTTCTATGAAATCCTAGTGTTTCTCCCACTGGGTTCCTTTTTAAACTGTGGCTGGTTGACCTCCTTTTGATGGTGCCTGCATAGTTCTGAGGCCAGTGCACCTTGGGAAAGTCAGCAGCATGACATCAATGATCTTAGTTCTCTCTAGAGCAGTGTTCTCCAAACTGTGGCCCTTTGTTTGCCTTTATCTGGCCTTTTGGAGCACTCTTTCACCAATCGACACCAATGATGGGGCACCATTCCCCCTCTTGACACCATTTCTTTCCTATTTTTTCCCATTGATAACAACAATGGGGCACTATTCCTCCCATTAAAACCAATGTTGGGGCACTGATGCCAGGACATTTTTTACTCCCACTGGCCACAGCCTGGCCCCATTAAGCCTGAAGGACAATAAATTGGCCCTTTTGCTTAGAAAGTTTGGAAACCCCCGCTCTAGAGGGTAGCAGTCTAACCATCACCATAATGGGAAAATGGGTGGGGGGTGGTATTCTTCCCTATGGCCACCAGTGTAAGGGGCATTTTTCCCCACTAACTCACTAAAGCAATTGTTCTTGGCAGAGGTTCCCCAAGACCTGCAAATTATTTGAATAGGTCTTCTGGAGTGAGAAGTTGGAAAACGGCTGATCTAAGCTCATAAAGCCTCAGTTCCCAATCTTTAATCAGAAATGGGGTAATAGGAGATTAAAACAAAAGGGGGGGGGGGTCAGCAGAACTAATCAACACACTCAAGTGGATTGATCCAAATTAGGACCTGTGTCGTGGTCCTACAACAGGGGTCTCCAAACTTTCCAAAAAAAGGGGCCAATTTACTGTCCTTCAGACTTTCATGGGGTGGGGTGGGGGGGCGGAAAAGTGGCCAGTGGAAGTAGGAATTGTCCCAGCATCAGTGGGAGTAAACCATGCCTCAGGCTTGATGGTAAGTGGCCAGCAGGAGGCGGAAAAGTGTCCCATCATTGGTATTAATGGGAGGAGTAGTGCCCCATCATTGGTGTCAGTGAAAGGAATGGTTCCTCATCATTGGTATCAGTGGGAGGAATAGTGCCCCATCATTTGTATCTGTGGAAGGAATAGTGCCCCATCATTGGTATCAATGAGAGGAATGGTCCCTCATTATTGGTGTCAGTAGGAGGAATGGTCCCTCATCACTGGTATCAGTGGGAGGACTAGTGTCCCATCGTTTGTGTCAGTGGGAGGAATAGTGCCCGGTCGTTGGTGTCAGTGGGAGGAATAGTGCCCCATCGTTGGTGTCAGTGGAAGGCATTATGCCCTATTTTTTTGTTGTCAAAAGAATAGTACCTCCATAGGGTGAAAAATAGTCCCCCAAGGACTGCTTAAAGGCAAGCAAAGGGGACAACACGTTAGAGACCACTGGCCTACAACATAGTTTTCAAAGTCATCAAGATCATTCAACACACTTGAAAGAAATTTCTGCATATCCGAGCTTCCTGTTACGATACTGTACTTCTAACAGGGGTGAAGAAATGAATTCTAAAATTTGGGAGCCAGTCTGTCCAATCCAGGATTTAGCAAAAGTTTTTTTATTTTTAGGAGCTAGATCAAATGACAGAGATGACCTCAAAAGTTAGGCCCCAGTTGTAATTTTGAAGGAACATGGTCTACTTGGCTGCTGGGATTTGTCCAGCCCTGATTTATAATTTCCAAGTATGGTAGAATGTATGACAAGTTATCAGGCACAGGGGTTCAAGCAGGTAGGTTAGTGCCAAAAAAGAAGTAGATAAAGCTACTATGTAACTGCTAGTAATAAAATTGGAGCCCCTCACCCATGAGGGAAGATGCAGACGGGCCCTCCAATGTCACAAAAATTCAAGTTTTAACATGTTTAGTTTAGGTAATATGTTTTTCGGAGTCACGTTTTCAATAACTTCCAGGATTTCAGCTTTGGTTGGGGAACTTTTACATTTTTGAGGAGGCCCGTGAAAGTTAAACACTAGTTATAACGCTCACTGGTGGCTTGCCTTCAGGAATCTGTCTGGGCGACGTTCTGTAATGCAAAATTCGCACCCGGTAGACCTTCAGCAATGCTGTGATCTTTAGTTCTACAACGGCTATAAAAATCCACAGGTCTCCCACGCCTGTCACAGTGGAATGCTGCAAGAGACGATGTTGCCAAAGGGGTAACGGCTCACCTGCAACTCCCACCTACCCTCTTATGCCTTGCACGTCAACCTGCTGTGTCTTATAATAACCCGGCGAACAGGCGATGCGGCCCACAGCAGGACGCCGCCAGAAAGAACAAGCCTCTCCGTGGTTTGCTGATGCACAGGCCACAGTGGGAGGCCGGCACACAGAAGAAGGCCCTCCAGGGCTTATTGCTCCAGCTCAGATAGAAACTCAGTCCTGCTATGAGATATATTTCCTAGTATACAAGTATTTACATTCCACTTCAGATGGCTTGAAGTCTTCGGCGTTTCGAGAAGCTTACCTTAAAGATGACCTAAACCCTAAGTGGATGGCGTTTTAGTTTGCTAAAGCATCATTGAAAATGCCTTTTTTTTTTTTAAATTATTATTTCTTAATACGGTTTTAACTGTATTTCAGCTACTTTCTGGGTAACGACCCAGGAGAACCACCAGGGTGCAGCTGTCACCCCATAAGAGGAGGTCCCTGAATGAGGACTTTCATGTTGGGATCACTGTTGTGTTTTTCTTTTTATTTATTTATTTTTAAAGCTGCAAAAATAAATAAAGTGGGACTAAACTCTCAACACAATAATTTTAATCCTTTTTATGCTGCTAGCATTGGAAAATTGATAGGAAGGTATATTATATTTACTACTTCTTTTTTATTTTTATACTTCACTTGCTTCCTGCTAGGCCAAAATGTCATACATCCCAGGAGTCTTCATGAGGCTTTCTCAGCTAAGCACACCCTCCTGCCTGCATGCCTGAGTGAAGGGCAGAAGGATTCCAGGAAGTAAACGCTAAATTAATAATCTGCCCTTACTCAAGATGGCCACAGCTAGAAATGCTGTGTGTGTGTGTGTGTGTGTGGGGGGGGGGGGTTTAAAGCATGGAGACATTGATGGATTAATCAAATAGAGTTTTCGGTTTGTGGTGCTCAGATACAGTTAAAGCGGAAGTAAACTCATCCATAAAACACATGCACATGCCGGAAATGTAACACTCCCATTGGTTGTGCTCTCAACCAAACTGTCAAACCATCCAATGGCTGGTGTCATAACTGATCACATGTGCAGCATCATGGCAGTTGTAGAATAAACAGAGGCCAAGATGGCAGCTTCCTTGGCTAAAAATGATATGAGGGTTTACTTACACTTTAAGTGCCACTTTTTAAAAGATTAACAAGGACTTTTGGAATTTTTTAATTTCATTTTATTATTTATATTTTATTTTTTTAATGTTTTAAAGTGGTTCGAATGACAGGTTTTTTTTTTTTTTTTTTTTTTAACTTAATACATTAAGATAAAAAAAACCTGTGTGTAGCAGCTCCCCTCAGCCCCCCTAATACTTACTTGAGATCCCTCTAGATCAGTGGTTCTCAACTCCAGTCCTCAGGACCCACCAACAGGCCAGGTTTGCAAAATAGCTGAAATACATCACAGGTGATATCACTTGCTGCTCAGTGATTGCAGTATTCTAGTCTGCAACTCCCCAAGGTAATACTTAAAATCTGGCCTGTTGGTGGGTCCCGAGGACTGGAGTTGAGAACCACTGCTCTAGATCCAGCGATGTTGCAGGATTGTCTCAGCTGTCCAGGCAGGAGAGAAAGGGGGAGGGGCCGTGGCTCTCTGTCTGAATGGACACGCGGAGCTGTAGCTCGGCTTGGGTGCCCCTATACGCAAGCTGCTTGCTGTGTGGGCACTCAACAGGAGGGAGGGGCCAAGAGCACCAAAGAGGGACCCAAGAAGAGGAGGATCGGGGCTGCTCTGTGCAAAACCAACTGCACAGAGGAGGTAAGTATAACATGTCAACTAAAAAAAAGACTTTAGTATCACTTTAAGCTTTATATGCAATTATAGTGATTAGATCTACGTATTGGGGTGCATTCAAACTCTAAACTATATCGTGGGTGGAACCATCTTGTTGAACTTCTCATGGGACCATCCCACACAATTATTTGTATTATCCTTTCTCTATCCAATAACCATTCATGGTGGAGAAGGTAATATCTGGACTTTAAACGTACAGTATAAGTATATATAGAAAACAGTATATGTATATATTAAAAAAAAAATGTATATATTCTCCTAGAGTTGGGGTTTCTTCTAAATATTGTGGCACTTCTGATTTTGGAGGTTGCATAAAGTCCACTTGGCCCCATTCACACAACGATTTTGGAATCGCTAACGCTAGCACAATCGCAATTCTGCGCACGATTCCAGGCCGCGGTTAAAACGAGCAATGCCCATTTGGATGCTGTTCATTTAAGCATGGTGTGATTTATGTCGTGATTGTCGCATGACAAACGCACAAAATTCTCCGCAAAACACACCTTCTAAAAATCTTGAAAATCTCATCGCCCCAAAAATGAGCAAGAGCTTTTTTTGGGTGACAAGCCGGCATAGTCTTCATCACGTCAATGAGCTGGCCTACGCGTGACGTGCGGAAATGCGCTGCTTTATAAATCAGGATATCGTCTGCGAACTATGGATTTGCTTCTCTTTTTAAAATAATAAATTTCTCTCAGGTAAGATACCAAACATGAGTATTGCTGTATTTTCTTACAGACTTCTTTACTGATACAAAGTATTTCTATCCGTCTCTTCTCTTCTTCTGTTCTGCTTTAGTTTCTCTGAGACTTTGTAATACAAAAGCAATCACCGTGAGACTTTTTTTAATTCATGAGTCAGTATGTTTGTTTAAAAACTTGTTCACATCCTTGTTACATTGTTATTACTATGTTTTCTTTTAAAATTATGTTTACTAAATACAACATTGTTTTAGGTGACATGTGAGTTTACTACTTTGCCTGAAAGGTGGTGTGTTTTTTTTTTTTTGTTTTTTTTTTATTATTTATTTTTATTTTTTTTATATATTTTACCATTTGATCCCTCACCCTTATTTTGATTTATTTTCTTCCTATTTAAGGAGGACAAGAACATTAATGGTAATGGAACAAGGATTTTTTTCTTTTCTTTTCTTTCGACAAAAATCTTCCAACCAGCAGCGGCCGGTCCATAAGGGACGCAGGGGTGCCAGTGTTCTATGGAATAGTGCCCTCTGTCGAAAAATACCCACCCCGGCTGCGCATGCGCAGTACGTAATGGGTACGTAATACAACAGATCTCCCGATCAGCTGCTAGGACGTAAAGACGCATGCGCAGATCGTAGGAGGCACTATACAACACTTTTTGATGAGCAGCGAGGGAGAAATGATCTGCAAATCGCCGAGGGACAATGGTATTCAGTGCGGCTTCAGTGTTTTGCAGGGCGTACGAACCCGCCAAACACACACAAAAAAACAAAAACAAAAAAAACCGCCCTTCAATATACTGAATCCGCCCCGCAAGCGCAAGGCAGAATCTGAGAATAGCATTGTCCCTCAGCGCTTTGCAGATCATTTCTTCCTCGCAGCTCATCAGTGTCGGATAGTGCCTCCTACGATCTGCGCATGCGTCTTCACAACAGCTGATTGGGAAATCGGCTGTTGTGCAATTATGTACTGCGCACGCGAAGCCCGGAGCTGCCATTTTTCGACAGAGGGCACTATTCGATAGAACACCGGCCCCAAATCTCCATGCGGGACGCCGAATGCGTGGATTTCGATGAGGTTTTTTTTTTTTTTTAAGCACATTATTAGAGCCTGAAGCTCTAATTGGCTTCAAAAAGGTTGGGCTCGGGGCGCGGGTCCATCTCAGTACAGTGAGCGGAGACGGACCTGTCATCCGTCTGCTCAGCGGGGTTCAGCGGATCGATCCCCCCCCTGCTGTGCTGAGCAAAGCGGAGTCCGTCGGGCGGACCGCCCCGTGTGAAAGAGCCCTTAAAGTGTTACTAAACCCAGGACTCTGCTTTCACTATATCTGGTCTCCCCAGGACTCTGCATTCACTATATCTGGTCTCCCCAGGACCCTGCATTCACTATATCTGGTCTCCCCAGGACCCTGCATTCACTATATCTGGTCTCCCCAGGACCCTGCATTCACTATATCTGGTCTCCCCAGGACCCTGCATTCACTATATCTGGTCTCCCCAGGAGCCTGCAGTCACTATATCTGGTCTCCCCAGGAGCCTGCAGGCACTATATCTGGTCTCCCCAGGAGCCTGCAGGCACTATATCTGGTCTCCCCAGGAGCCTGCAGGCACTATATCTGGTCTCCCCAGGAGCCTGCAGGCACTATATCTGGTCTCCCCAGGAGCCTGCAGGCACTATATCTGGTCTCCCCAGGAGCCTGCAGTCACTATATCTGGTCTCCCCAGGAGCCTGCAGTCACTATATCTGGTCTCCCCAGGAGCCTGCAGTCACTATATCTGGTCTCCCCAGGAGCCTGCAGTCACTATATCTGGTCTCCCCAGGAGCCTGCAGTCACTATATCTGGTCTCCCCAGGAGCCTGCAGTCACTATATCTGGTCTCCCCAGGAGCCTGCAGTCACTATATCTGGTCTCCCCAGGAGCCTGCAGTCACTATATCTGGTCTCCCCAGGAGCCTGCAGTCACTATATCTGGTCTCCCCAGGAGCCTGCAGTCACTATATCTGGTCTCCCCAGGAGCCTGCAGTCACTATATCTGGTCTCCCCAGGAGCCTGCAGTCACTATATCTGGTCTCCCCAGGAGCCTGCAGTCACTATATCTGGTCTCCCCAGGAGCCTGCAGTCACTATATCTGGTCTCCCCAGGAGCCTGCAGTCACTATATCTGGTCTCCCCAGGAGCCTGCAGTCACTATATCTGGTCTCCCACAGTACACAGAACATGGAAAAGCAATTATTTTAGTAAATATAAACTGCTAAATACCTTTTTCTCATCAGCAGTCTTGTGACTTCTATCAGTGTCTGTTTAAAGCTTGTAGGAGGAGTTTTTCATTCTCCTCTGACTGTCCTATGAGGTTGCAGGGCCCCTGACCCTCTGTCTGGACAGTGCTGATTGGCCCTGTGTCGATTACATGCACCCTCCCAAGAAGAAGAAAAGAAATCTCTAGCCATATATACCAAACTGAGCATGTGCAGCCTGACAACACTAATGCCGCGTACACACGAGCGGACATTACGGCGGACTTTGCCCGGCGGACTGGATTTCGTCGGACAATTCGATGTGTGTGGGCTCCAGCGGACTTTGTTTTCTCAAAAGTTGGACGGAATTAGATTTAAAACTTGTTTTAAATTTATCCGTTGAAATCGAGTCCGGTCGAAAAGTCCGCCGTCTGTATGCTAGTTCGACGGACAAAAAGCAACGCTAGGGCAGCTATTGGCTACTGGCTATGAACTTCCTTGTTTTAGTCCGGTCGTACGTCATCACGTACGAATTCGACGGACTTTGGTGGATTGTGTGTAGGCAAGTCCGTTCATTCACAAAGTCCGTCGGAAAGTACGTCGAAAAGTCCGCCGGGCAAAGTCCGCCGTAATGTCCGCTCGTGTGTACGCGGCATTACTCTTTCCTATCGGAACATGTTGTGGGGACAATGCAAGAAGGGGAGGAAGTGTGCATACAGGATCAAACAGCCTTTTTACACAATGCAGAATATTAACCCCTTAGGTTCCACAGTGAGTATAACAACAAGCCTGCTTTACTGCATAGACAGGCTGATTTTTCTGTTGTGGGTTTAGTAACACTTTTAATGCCATGTTGACTGGTAATTGCAATAAGTGTGTCATTTGCTACTATTATTTGAACACATTGCTCATTGTCTAATAGATCTGAATGAAAATATAGCCAGCTTTAAGTAGAGGAGCGCAGCCGTCAGCCAGTTTACGATCACATTCCTGTAACAAAAAGGGAAATGATTTTTCTCTAGAGATATACTGTATTCTCTTTTGGCCTGTATATGAAGTATATAATGCAGCGGATATCCATACGGTAACCTGTCGGAGGCTGGTGGCATTGATCAGCATGTGCGCTGTATGCTCTGCCTTGAATTCATTGTATTCCAGAATGAATGTACTTTTTATATTATCCGCTGAATAGGAGTGACCTTATCTTATCGTAGCACATATTGAGTTATACTGGAACGGAACGGAGCCTAATCCTGGAGGTGAGCCTCTATAATTGTATTTTCACATATCCTGAACTCAGTGACTGCTGCAACTGTGCAGACTGCTCAGGTCATTTGTTTGTGTGGTTTTTTTTTGCCTTGTAAATGGCACGGTGTGTTTTTGGTTGCGGTCGGTGCTGCCAAAAATGGTGCAACCAACTAAAAGGATGGCTGCCGTTGCTGCTTCCATGTTGTGCAAATCCTAGTTTCCTGGCTGTTCTACTGATCTTCAGCACCAATGGAAACAAGAGAGCCATCTCCCCTTACCGCCTTGAAAAAAAAATTAGGCTAAAAGCTCTAATAACTTGCCTGAATCCATGGTCACACAATAACCGGGTCTCAGGTTTTTCTTCAGTCCAGTAATTTGGAAGGGTCCAAAAGTGGAAACGTTGCTTCCTGGTGACATGGACTATGCATATGGGCTGTCAAAAACTATCCATCACAGATCATATACACTCACCGGCCACTTTATTAGGTCCCCCTTGCTAGTAGCGGGTTGGACTCCCATTTGCCTTCATTCTTGGTGGCATAGATACAACAAGGTGTTGGAAACGTTCCTCATGGATTTTGCTCCATAGTGACATGATGGTATAACACAGTTTCTGCAGATTTGTCGGCTGCACATCCATGATGCCGATCTTTGGTTCCACCACATCCCAAAGGTGCTCTATTGGATGAGATGTGGTGAGTGTGGAGGCCATTGGAGGACAGGGACCTCATTGTCCAGTGGTGAGATGATTGGAGGTTTGTGACATTATCCTGCTGGAAGGAGCCATCAGAAGATGGGGACACTGTAGTCATAAAGGGATGGACATGGTCAGTAACAATATTCCGGTAGGCTGTGGTGTGTAAACCATGCTCAATTGGTACTAAGGGGCCCAAAGTGTGCCAAGAAAATATCCCCCCCCCCCCCCACACCATTACACCCCCACCACCAGCCTGAACCGGTGATACAAGGCAGGATGGATCCATGCACCAAATTCTGACCCCACCATCTGAATGTCTCAGCTGAAATCCAGACTCATCAGACCAGGCAATGTTTTTCCGATCTTCTGTTGTCCAATTTTGGTGATCCTGTGCCAATTGTAGCCTCAGTTTCCTCTTCTTAGCTGACAGTGGCACCCGGTGTGGTCTTCCGCTGCCGTAGTCCATCTGCTTCAAGGTTGGATGTGTTCATAGATGGTATTCTGCATACCTTGGGTGTAACGAGTGGCTATTTGAATTACTTTCTATCATCTGGAGCCAGTCTGCCCATTCTCCTCTGACCTCAACAAGGCATTTTCGTCCACACGACTGCCGCTCACTGTATATTTTCTCTTTTTCGGACCATTCTCTGTAAACCCGAGAGATGGTTGTGTGTGAAGATCCCAGTAGATCAGCAGTTTTTGAAATACTCAGACCAGCCTGTCTGGTACCAACAACCGTGCCATGTGTAAAGTCCCTTAATGCCCCTCTCTTCCCCATTCTGAACTTAAGCAAGTCCGTCTTCTCCAGGTCTAGATGCCTAAATGCACTGAGTTGCTGCAATCTAATTGGCTGATTAGCAATTTGTGTTACCAAGCAATTGAACAGGTGTACCTAATAAAGTGGATTGTATGTATGTATGTATGTATGTATATATGTATATATATATATATATATATATATATATATATATATATATATATATATCTATGTTTTTTGTTTTATTTTACAGATAAACCTTTTATTTCTTGCATAACAATAGATTCTAAGAGCACTGTGGGCTAGCAAGGATACTCATCAGAGGCAGCTCGCTTCGCAGCTCCCTTTCTCCGATTGAGACCTCTAATCTCCTGCAGCCGCTTCCTGTCTATGCGCACTCTAGCAATGGCTGCATGTCATTTTTACAGGACGGGTTTCCTGCTGGGGACCATAGTGTACCATGTCTGTGTAATGCTCGTCATGTTCCCAGTTCTCTTCACTGAAAGCCCTTGTTATAGGGGGTGACGACACAGGTGTACGGCTGGGAGGCGGTGTTGTCGCCCTATAACAGGAAGTGCTTGAACAAGGATCCTCGTGGCAGGACCACCAGGGATTATTTTAATGAAAGTCGCAGATTTAAAACTATTGAAAATGTATCTCTTGAAATGACGATGTGTTCAGGCTTTTCTGAGCAACACTGACAGTAAATCGATGTTAAAAACAAAAAAAAAAAAGAAAAAAAGTTTGATCACGAAGGAGTTAAAGGGCTGATTCTACGTGTTCCTGGGACCGCTCTGTGATTTCTCAGGCCTGAACAAACAACACGGGGCTTCTGCTGAAGTGTGATGTGGGTGTGCTCGTCGCCTCTGGTGTACTACCTGGAGGATTAAACTTGATTTTCAAGTTGGTCCTGAAAATCTCTCATAGCAGAGATGACAAGCATTCCAGAAAGTGCACAGGTTCTGAGCGGCCAACTTGGCTCCCGATAGAGAAGTGCGCGTCTTTTTTTTCTTCCCGCCTTCCCCCAGATGCAAACTTCAGCTGGGTTCAATAGCTGCTGAAATTATGGACTTTTCCATCATGTTTTTTAATGACTTCGGCTATTTAATGAGCTCTTTAATGTGGCTGTAACAGCTTTGAAGTGCCTAATCCAGTGCAGTGTGAAACAGACTCCGCTCTTCGTGTGTAAAATGTCCTGTAGAGTTCTCCTCCTCTTTTATACTATATTTACTGTGTGTGTGTGTGTGTGTGTGTGTGTATATATATATATATATATATATATATATATATATATATATATATATTGTGTATATAATGTGTATATGTATTATAAATTTGGACACAGGCACAATTTTCATACTTTTGGCTCTGTACGCCACCAGAATAAAATGAAAATGAAACAGTTCAAATGAATTTGAAGTGCAGACTTTAAGCTTTAATTCAAGGGGTTGCACATAAATATCAAGTACAAATTTTAGGAACTGCAACCATTTATTATGCACAGTTCCCCCCCATTTTCAGGGGCTCATATGTAATTGGACAAATTAATATAATCATAAATAAAATGTTCATTTTTCTTTTTTTTTTTTTATATATTTTGTTGAGAATCCTTTACTGGCAATGACTGCCTGAAGTCTGGAAGCCATGGACATTACCAAAGACTGAGTTTCCTCCTTTCTGAAGCGTGGCCAGCTGTCTTCAGTTGTTCTTTGTGGGTCTTTCTGCCTTTTTACTTTTGCCTTCAGCAAGTGAAATGCTCAATTGGGTTGAGATCAGGTAAATGACTCGACCATTGCAGAATATTCCACTACTTTTCCTTCAACAACTCCTGGGTTGCCTTTTGCGGTGTGTTTTTTGGATCGTTGTCCATCTGTACTGTGAAGGGCCGTCCAATCATTGGCTGAATCTGGGCTGACAGTATATCTTTAAACACTGCAGAATTCATCTGGCTGCTTCTGTCTTCTGTCACATCATCAATAAACATCAATGACCCAGTGCCACTGAAAGCCATGCATGCTCATGCCATCACACTGCAAGCTCCACCATGTGACGACAGATGACGTTGTGTGCTTTGGATCATGAGCTGTTCCAAGCCTTCACACTTTTTTTTTTTTTTTTTTTTTTTTTTTTCTTCCAGTCATTCTGGTTCAGATTAATTTTAGTTTAACCTGTCCAAAGAATGCTTTTCCAGAACTGGTCTGGCTTTTTTAGATGTTTTTTGGCAAAGTCTAATCTGGCTTTTCTATTCTTCAGCCTTAGGAATGGTTTGCACCTTGTGGTGAACCCTCTGTATTTGCTCTCCATGAAGTCTTCTCTTGATTGTAGACTTTGACAATGATACGCCCACCTCCTGGAGAGTGTCCTGCACTTGTCTGGATGTTGTGAATGGGTTTTTCTTTACCACAGAGAGGATCCTGCGACTATCCACCACTGTTGTCTTCCTTGGACATCCAGGCCTTTTTATGTTGCTGAGGTCACCAGTGTGTTCTTCTTTCCTCAGAATGTACCAAACTTCCTTCCTTTTTGTTTTTTCTCCTTCCTGTCTTTCTGCTTTCTCCTTTGTCGCAACACGGATGATATATGGCAGCCTGGAGGCGTTCTGTTCACAGTTGATGTACAGAATACCACCTAAAAAATATAATTTCCTGCTTGTGTAATTGGCTCACTGATTTTCCCAGAAGTCTGCTCTAAGATGCATGTCAGATTTTGGCCATTCCCTGCAACAAAAATGTCACCTTTTGGTGAGATACTTTCAAAGGGAAATTGCATCTAAAGGAATGCAGACCTTGCCACTTTCCTCATTAGAATCCTGCAAGTGCAGCAGCTGATTGATAATTAGTCACTCCCATGCAGATTCACTTTGCACATATACACAGAGAAACAGCTTTTTTTTTTTTTTTTTTTTTTTTTTTAGAATACCAAAAGGGTAGGAATCTGCAACAAAGTTTGCTAAAATACCTGCAATGTACATGGATCACCCAGAGGGGAGTGTGGTGTTTTTTTTGTTTTTTTTTCTCCAACAAAAGTGGAGTTGCTCTTTAAGGATTACAGTGGCTTCTTCTCTCCATCTCCAGCCTAGTGAATGGATGGTGAAGAAGAATCAGCAGACTGATGAGGTCCTTCCTCTGTTCACTCTGCTCTGTCCTATCATCATAAACCTTGTCAACACATTTGCATGTAGCACACCTGATTGGCTCCCAAGCCTGCCCCAACCTTTCCCAGGCCGAGCGCTGCTCTAGAAGTCCACATGGACACACAAGACCGTTTAATGCCAGTTGTGGGCACATTTCCACTCTGGGGAGGAGCAGCATACAGCCACCTGGGGCTGCTGTTAGAAACCACGGGGCCCCATACAGCCAACCTGACAGGGCCCCCCCAAATAAACACAATTTACTATGCTTTAGTTATGAATAAATTCTGTGAGTGATCGGTACTGATGGAGGACCACCGGGGGTGGGTAGCAGGGGGAAATGTATGGTGTAGAGTGGGGGTGGGGGGTGGAGGGATAACTGCACCCAATCCCCTGTATGGCTCTCTCTGCTGCAGCTGAAAGCTGGTGGGAGGAAGAGAAGAAGTTGGCTTTCAGCTGCTGAGCGCCCTCACAGCCCATATTTGATTCACTCTGCTGCCGCCTGGGCCCCATAC
The DNA here is from genome assembly GCA_037952835.1 of Lithobates septentrionalis. Lineage (NCBI taxonomy): Eukaryota > Metazoa > Chordata > Amphibia > Anura > Ranidae > Lithobates > Lithobates septentrionalis. The sequence continues at coordinate 1,590 of JBBDGP010000114.1, read as the reverse complement.
AGGGAGACCGGTGGTACCCCATTATCCACAGCTCTGCAGCCACCCATATTACTGATAGGCTGTATACCATTATGTGCCATGTTTAACTAAAACTTGCACATTTTCATGTGTGTGAGTTACGGTATATAGCTGTGTACAGCCATTCATTACAATTATGCAGCTACATCACCAGACATGCAAATACACCCGCAATTTGTTGTATGGCCTTATGCGCCTGTTTGCATCGTGCCTTGTAGGGCAGCACTCGGCCTAGGTGAGAGATTGGCTCCCAAGCTGCCCAATCAGGTGTACCACATGCAAATGTGTTGACAGGGAAGGTGCTGATAGGAGGACAGAGCAGAGTGAACAGAGGGGTGACCTCATCTGCTTCTCCTTCACTGTGTTTTCAGCAGGCGCAGGGGATGGCGAGGAGACACCCAGATGACATTGTACAGCCGTATAGGGGAGCACCCAGCCTGGGAGGGACAGGGAACGTGCTGATAGGACAGAGCAGAGTGAACAGAGGGGTGACCTTATCTGCTTTTTTTTTTTTTCTTCTCCTGCACCGTGCAATTCAGAAGGCTGGGGATGGAGAGGAGCAGACACCCAGTTTACGTTTATTGGCCTTGTGTGCCCATGTGAATGAGGCCTTATAGGACGGCACTCAGCCTGGGAGAAAGATGAAGGAACATGCTGATAGGAGGACGGAGCAGAGTGACCAGAGGGATGACCCTATCTGTCTACTGCTTCTCCTTCACTGTGCATTCAGCAGGCTAGGAGCAGAGAGAAGACCCCCTACTTTACATTATACAGTCTCATGTGCCCATGTGCATATGTGCATGAGGCCTTATAGGAAAGTACTCAGCCTGCGAGAGACATTGGACAGGCTTGAGAGCCAATCAGGTGTGCTACAGGCAAATGTGTTGACAAGGCACATGCTGATAGGGGCATCCCTCTGTTGTCCTATCTGTCTGCTGCTTCTTTCTCTGTAGATTTATCAGGCCGGGAGAGGAGAATGCACGTTAACATGGCGCGGCCTCCTGAGACCTGGAGCATTGCAGATTCCGCTACCAACACACTAGTTGCATTAAATAAAATCCATTTAAAGCTGTAATAATAAATATAGAGCTGCATTAATTTGTGTCTCTCTTTTTTTTTTTTTTATCTGAACGCAGTTCAGCTTTAACAATTTTTCTCAGTAGCGGACTTCATTCTGCGGGGGTCTAGCGCGCCTCCGAACAGGTATTGCGAAACGGCGATGGCGTTAATGTGTTTTCCTTGTACAGGGGCTGCGGACTGTTGGTGTGTTTATATTAACATGTCATCACTGCAACTGTTTGTGTTTTAAGGCCACATACAGTTCATTTATTTGTGCCGCCTGTGTGGGCGGATTGTGCTAATGTGTCGGGAAGGGTTTTCTTTTTTCTTTTTCTTGTGTAGCATACACACAGGGCAGGGTCTTGGCACAATGACAAGATTGGCTGATGAATCATCTTCCCCAGTATGGGATTCTTCTCACACAAACCTTTTTATCTCCATCAGAATAAAAATATATCTTTTTTTTTTTTTTTTTTTTTTTTTTTTTTGCTGGCTGAATGGAAGACTTGATTC